>VZRX01006162.1:27282-76785 GCA_013398075.1 Notiomystis cincta
GCGGGGGAACCTTTCCCCGGCCCGGGCAGGGCCGCGGCGGCCCCGCGCAGCCCCGAGAGCCCTCACGGACTGTGCCCTCTGGCTCGGCGCCACCGCGCTGTCCGGCCCCTGGCCTGGGGGAGCCGCGGCCCTGGTGGCCGGGACCTGGCGGAGCCCCAGAGCGAAAGGCCGCGTTTGGGAGGAGAAAAAATATCGCCCCGGGCTGTGCGTTTGCCGAGAAAGGCCCAGCGAACAGTTAAATAAATGTTTGAAACCAGTAAGATATTAGCACATTGTTACATGAGGTAAAAAGTGATACTTGGAAGGTGCCGAAGCAGTTTCATTACCTCCAGGGTATAAAAATCCTTGTCAACGAATTAGCAAATGTTTCAGTTCCTGAGCATCCTCAGTCATGTCATCTACTGTGTCCAACTTTGATATCACGCTGCAGAAACTAACTCGATTTACTGGATTGGCTGTTCTGTTGCTGGGGCATGTGGAAAAGCCTCTGGACCTATGAAAAACTTTATGGTTCTCTGGGTCCCTGTCGTTTGAGAATCTTGTCTGCGTTTGGCAAAGAAGGGTGCAGTTGTTAATGCAATACAGAGCACAAGAAAGAGCGTGTCTCTGGTTGCAGCTTTTAACATATTTTGGAAACGGTTTCTTTCTCTATTAGAAAATAACCAGAAAGGAAAGTGTATATAGATAGGAAGATGTGTTACATTGAAACTCTATTTCCCTTGTGTTCGTGTTTTTGGTTCTCTAATATCTGAATATCTTCCCTTTTGTGCCGTTTTGTCTGTTGAGTTCTTGTAGTTGTACATCATGTCTAGAGAATACATCAAATAATCTATAGTCTTTTAGGGAGTAATTAACACATATGCCCTGCAGTGGTTTTGTGTGTACCATAAAGAACACTCGAAGGTGAAAAATATCCTGATTGTTTTAATGTCGGGATGTGCTAATGTAATTGTACTTAATACGTGGAAAAATCATTGTTTAGCTTTTCTCTGAATACAGGTTCATAACATTAGATAGTATAAAAGAGCATAATGAAAATACAAACTGCTGTTCAGCATGAGAAAGAGGGGCAACAATAATCAAACAAGTCAAATAGAGTTTTGTTCATTTTTCATGTCCAAGTTTTGTATTTACATTTATATTGCTATTGTTAAGGGCAAATGTCCTGAAGATGGATGGGATGAAAGCACCATTGAATTGTTTCTTCATGAACTTGCTATCATGGATAGCAATAACTTCCTGGGCAACTGTGGTGTTGGTGAGAGGGAAGGAAGAGTGGCATCAGGACTTGTTGCCAGAAGGCATTACAGGTACAAATTATTGACAACTTGAATTATTCAGGCTTTTATTAATGCTTTTCAGTGGCATATTTTATTGTGGTTTTGTTTATCTTAGATCTTAGTAGCATTTGAGAAAAATAATATAATATGATAAGTGAATTGATAAAGCTTTCTATAATGATTTTTATTAGTAAGTCATTAGAAAGTCTTGAATGAAGCAAAAATGTTTTGTCAGGATTACTATATGCTGAACTTGTAGAAGCTGAAGTTGTTGAGTTTTCCTCTGCAAAGAAAGCAGAGATCTTACTGTTTTAAAATAATCTATGCATTACATGCCTTTTATAACAGGGTGTAGCTTTTCATCTGTATATTATTAAAATCTACTGGAAGTTGTAATTGCACAAAACTGAACATTGATAGTGAGCAGCTATTTGTGTTTTGTTATATTTGTTAATAGCTTTATAATATGATTAGTTGATAGGCAGATGAAACCCTAGTCCATTTGTAATGTATTTTATATGAAGTAAGGAGATCTCTAAAGAAAAAAAGAGCTTTTATTTGCTTGTAGCCCTTCTGACACTGTGTTGGATGCTATCGTTTTAGAGGCTCTGCATTAATTTCCTTACAAATATGCCTTTTTGTATGTGTGTATTGAGTTCTGTGCTGAGTGCCTTGCTGTGATGTTTTATCCAACAGGAGTGAAACAAAGTGAAAGTTCTGGGATGTTTCTCCTTGAAAGATAAACTACAAAAACATACTAGAGGCCAGAAAGTTAGTAAGCTTTACCATATGGAAGTGAAGTTACTTAGGCTTGGTGGCTTTCATAAGCCCTACAGTACCATGAAAAATTCAGAGAAATCCAGTAATGCACCAGTTTGGCTTTTATAGTTTTGTATATGGCTCTCTAGACTAGGATTTGCATGGTAGGGGAGGGGAGGATATCTGGGAGAGTCCTGCCTTGGACAGTGCTGGAGAAAGTGTGCCTGGCTTCTGGCCAGAGGGAGCCTGAAGTGGTGTTCAGCTGTTGTTGTTCAGAGCAGCTCTGCCACCTGGCATCTCCCTTCACCTGCCACTGTCTGCAACAGCAAGGGGTCCTCCCCTCCACTTATTCCTGCAGCAAGTTTTACAGGTGACTTGGGGAGTGATGGAGAGAGCAGGAGATGGTTTTCAAACTGTCTCCCTTTTAGCTTAATAAAGGGTCAGTGTTAGGGAGGATTTCTTCTTATGAAGGAGTACATATGTGCACAAAATAAAAGGTACTGGTACGAGATAGCTGTTAAGAACATAGCAGGAATAAGGGCAGAAAATATTTTAGGTGGAGTGAAGATTATATGTAAGTTTCAATTAATTATCAAGTGTTTGTTGATTTTAACTTAGAACCTGAAACAGGAAAATAAATTTAAGCTGTAAAACCATACTGCAAGAGGTTCATGAATGTCATACACCTATTAGACTTCATTTTATTCAGAATTAAAGCCATAAGTAGGTGTATACTTTTACTAGCTTACATGAGCAGCTGCTGCATTTCAGCCATGGGTAAAGTTAGTTCTGTAAGCTTGTGTTTTATAAATTACTTCAGGATCCTCCACTCCTGAACTAAATAATGTTTAATATTTATAAATGCGGTTTATAACCATAATTTATAAACAGATTGCAGAGAGACTTGGTATTCCATGATAGATAACACTGAATAGCAAAATGATAGATGAAGTGAAGATGTGTAAGATGGGCCAAGTGATACATATATATGTGTATTTATAGATATGTATCACTTTGTATATATTATTTTCTTGCCTTGTGGAGATGAAACATTTGTCAAGGGAGTATCTATAATACCACTATGCCTATGCTACACTACACTGTAGACAACTCATTTTTGTTTTCCTTGGTTGTTTGTCTGAACATGTCATAATTCTAATGTATTTTGACAAACATCAAAAGTGCTGAGGTGCACTTAAAAGGAAACCTGCTAGATGCTGAAGATGTTGCTGCTATGGGTCTTCTCAAAGTTTTTAGTTGCATGCAGGAACACTGTTAATCTACTGTTAAAAACCCCCCAAATTTAATACAAATATATGTCATTTGCTAAAATGAATTTATTGTGGCAGGTACTGATGGTGCATTGGGTACAAAGTTTTTCACAATTCTTTATCAAATTAAATTCTCTTCAATCAGCAAGATTTATGGATTTGCAATGTGAAAAAAATTGATGTGTGTTTTCAACTTCTTTTGTTTAGGTTGATCCATGGAATTGGAAGGTCAGGTGATATTTCTGCAGTACAGCCTAAAGCTGCAGGTTCAAGCCTTTTGAACAAACTTACTAATTCAGTAGTTCTGGATGTTATAAAACTGGCTGGTAGGTGTAAATTTGAAAAATCTCACTTGTTTGAGAAGTTACACCATGGGTTCTTCATGTTAATATCTGACTTGCTTTTTACGTGCAGGTGTCCGGACAGTGAGCAGTTGCTTTGTGGTTCCTATGGCAACAGGCATGAGTCTCACTCTGTGTTTTTTAACATTGAGGCACAAGAGACCAAAGGCAAAATACATTATCTGGCCACGTATAGACCAGAAATCTTGCTTTAAATCAATGATAACTGCAGGTAAGAAGGTAACTGATTGATTACACAGTGTGTGTTCTTCTAACAGATAGAAAACTTCCATCTAGCAGAGTGATCAATTCATATCCTTGCAGTAAGATACAAAAAAGGCCTAATGCATGGTAGTTCTGCTTTATTTCTGCACTCCTTATTTCTAACATGTGATTAAAACATGCACACTGTCTTTCTAATGCCTTGCAAAATGCAGATGTGTGCAACAGTACACTGGTGTATAAAGTAGTCAAGTGAGAACACAATACTAAGGAAGTTAGAGTTCTTCCTCAGAGTAAGATGCCTAATTTGCTGTCCTTAGAATTATGTAAAACCAAAGCTCATGGTTCAAATCTCTCTCTCAAAAACCTGTGTCCTAGGAATTGTGATCAGAAGGTGACAATCTGTCTGATTTGCACATTTTTTTGGTTAGAATCTATTAAAACAGCAGTAGCATGAAGTGTTTTTTGAATGTATACTGGAACTAAACCCCCACAATTTTCAGAGACTTGTTGAGTTACATTCAGTTCTTGCTTTTTTTGGTCAGGTTTCGAGCCTGTGGTGATAGAAAATGTATTAGAAGGTGATGAGCTACGGACAGACCTCAAAGCAGTGGAGGCCAAAATCAAGGCTCTTGGTGCTGAAAATATTCTTTGTGTGCATTCTACAACATCTTGCTTTGCTCCAAGGGTACCTGATAGGTAAGCAGTCTTTGTAAGAAGTGTGTTATTTGTTACTGTTCAAAGAAATAAACATCCTACTCACCCCTGAACAACAACAACAAAACCCAACCAAGCACCACCTCCGTGTTTTGATCATCCATCTTCCTAAAATTGCTTCTGCCAACAATTAGTAAAGGTTCTTTAATCCCCTTCCAGAAAAGTATGTTAAAAAAGTGAGAATTACACAGAAGGTTTTTCTTCTGTTGGGTAAGTGAGGTTAATGCTGCTCTCTTGTGGTGAAATTAATTGTCATTTTGCTAGTGGTTTTCTTAAAATTTCATGGAAATAGTAAAAGTAGAATCTCACAGAGACATATTCCAGAAAATGTAGCTACACAGCTAATGCCATGTTTTCATGTTACTGTTGCCTTTTCACTCTTCTCTGTGATGAACTTTCCTAGGCTGTTAATAGTTAAAAAAAAACCAAAAAATCTACAGCTAAATTTAAAATCTCCTTGAGTTACTCTTTCCTGTATTATACTGATGTTTATAAGGGTAATTAAGATATATTGATAAAAGGAGACTCTTGGAAGCATCTGGGGCAGATGTGTTGTATGATTATAACATACAATTTGCCCTGCTGTTACCTTGGTTTCACCATGTGCTGCCTGATTGCATGATGATGCTACTTAAAATTTCCAGCAGTTAAATCACCATTAAAAGAAATTTAAAATACACTGCATTCTTTCCTAACATTATGTGTCATACACATAACTTCTGAAGTTGCTACAAAGATGTCATTCAAGCTCTAGCTGAAGCTGAGATGAACACTGCAGTTATAGAGGGGAAATAGAATATCTGACACATTACTTCAACCTGTGCATTGGTTATGAAATATTTCTCAATCTGAAGGAGTACAGGTGCCTGAAGTGCTTGGTATATTGAGTCATTTGTCCAAAATGACTGTGCTTGTCATTTGCAAAACCTGCTTTCTCTATTTGCTTAAGAAAATAAGTACCAAGAAGCAAATTCCTTAGGTTTTACAACTGAACAGGTGTGGTTTTGTGGGCTTGTATGTAGTATGGTGAAATAGGAAATATTAATAAGATGAACTTTTTAACCTGGTTTTAAATGTAGTGTCTCTATAACTTCACTTCATCTGTTTTTAATGTATCTCAAAATTGAAAAGACTTGTTTACAGTTCCTCTGCAGTGTGTGCTTCTTTGTTAATTTGTTACATGAAAAAAATTGGTTGACTAGTCACGAGCATAGGAGAGAAATGTTATTGACTCTGAAATGTGGCAAGTAAAGATATATTTCACTCTCCTCTCCTACCTTAAAAAATCCCCCAGTATTTATCATAGGTTAACCTAGTTGCTAGAGGGAAGGATGGGAGTTAAAACCATATAATTCTGTCAGAATACTATGAACATTGCTTGAAGTTGACTTGCAGATTTATTGGCTAACTTAAATCACAGCTATCAGAACTGAATGGTCTGTTTTATAGCTTGGGTAAATGAATCTTCTCCTTATCTGCTTCCTTTTTTTGACATGCTGCGATTGTTTTGTCCTCTGCAACTAAGAGATGAATTATTAGGTAGTGGCACTGTGTTATGATATACCACAGATATAGGAAGATTTGAATGTACTTTCTGTTTAAAGGAAACTGTCAACTATTGAAGGCCATAACCTTCATCTTCCTATAGGAAGGGAAACCCTGACAGCATTTCTAGAGGGTGCAATTTTAAATGTCTGTTTTTAAATATCTGCATTTGTAAGACTTTATTTAGTTGTGGTGGTCATGTTTTAAAATTTTAACTATTTTTATGGCTGCTGTACCTATGGCTTTCCTTTGAAGTATTGTTTAACTCTGGGAGTAATTCTCTAGTGTATAAACCCTCTTTCTCAGAGAGGCATCAGCTCTCAGACAATATTTTACCTGCTGCTCCTGTGAGGTGTTTCTAGAACTGTATTTAAGAGAACCAAAGGGAAAAAGTGTCCTTTCCAGTTGGTTTATGTACTTAGCAGAATTCTGTATCTTTCTGCTTTCAGTAGAAGAAAAAAAGAACAAAGCTTTCTTTTCATGAACTTTTAACAAACAGGAGATAAAGAAAGGAAGAATAAAGTGGGAGATATTTCCTTATTTGTGACTATTAACAATTTATGTTAATGCTTTTTTTCATGATATGATTAGTAGCACTTTTAATGCTGCATTCTAGGCCTTGGGAGACGGTGCAGGTACATACAGGTGCTGTGCATCATTTGCTTCCCTTGCATACTAACACCTTCTCTTCAAACTGTAGCATTCTCATTCTGTATTGCAAAATGGGTCTAATTGTTCAACAGAATACTTTTAGGAAAAAAAGAATTTTCTGATTTTAGTACTTGTAGAAGATAGATTATTGCTCCTTTAATTTTCAGGAGGTGGGAAAGATGAACATACATAGCTGTACACCCTCTCTTTCTAGTTTGGTGAAATTCTCTGCCTGCACTTGAAAAGAAGCCTGTGAGAAGGAACCTGTGTTCCTTTGAGTCTCTCTAGAAGGTGAGGAATGAGTGTGATTAAGAACCAGCAGATCAGAGGGGAAAAGCTTTGCCCTGCATATTGTTACATTTCCTCCAGTATTCTGCTAATGAGGGGAAGCCATATGAAGGTTAGCTGAGGTCCCTGGGTCTGTTCACTCTGGAGGAGACAGAGGGGAGAGCTCGCTGCAGTTACAACTTCTCCTGAGGGGAAGAGGAGGGGCAGGCACTGATCTCTGCTCTGTGGTGACAGTGACAGGATCCAAGGGAATGGCCTGGAGCTGAGTCAGGAGAGGATTAGGTTGGGTATCAGGACAAGGTTCCTTACCCAGAGGGTTGTTGAGGCACTGAACAGGCTCCCCAGGGCAGTGGTCACTGCACCAGCCTGCTCAAGAAGCACTTGGCCAATGCTCTCAGGCACATGGTGTGACTCTTGGGGATGGTGCTGTGCAGGGCCAGGAGTTGTCCTTTGTGACCCTTGTGGGTCCCTTCCAACTCAAAAGTATTTTGTGATTCTGTGTTGATAAATGTGAAAAATTATTGGAAATGCACCTCCTGACAAATATCTTGACTGTAGAAGATCAATATGTACACTATATTACTGGTGTTTCCTAATCATAAAGTACTTTTGATTTTTTAAGGATAATACAGTGATGATGATGGTTTCCTAAGGATTTATGATTGGAAAATTTAATATGACACTTGCAGCAGAATTTTGCATTGCAGAACAGCACTAGACAATGTAATAGAAATAGAATGCAAAGGAATGTCACCTCTTCAAAAATGTTTTCATACTCTGTCACATTTTATATGTATGTCTGTAAATTACAGTGAGAGGCTGTACAGAAGGAGATAGAGTAAAAATGCATTGAAAGTGGAGTTTCCTGGGGTTATTTTTTAAAGATAATATTACCTTTATCATCACTTTAAATTATTTTATATTGCCTAATTTTTTCAAATAGATTCTATTTCTAAAATAGATTCAAAAGTTTAGGGAAAATCATGAGTAAGTTATTTTAAAATATAGCATGATTGGAGTGCTTCAGGAAAGGGTACTACATATATGTATGTTTAAAATGCCAAAGGATCTTACTTTAAATGATCAGTGTACTCATATAAATCTTAATTTGACTGATTAATCAATCCAGGCTGAGCTCACTGTAATTTCAGGGAGTTCTAAAGGCAAGTGAAGAGTAAATAGCTGAACAAATTTTCAGTTTGTTAATGTCCATATTCAGACATGTTAGGGCTCTCCATTCTTTTAAAGAATTTCTTTTCTCTTAATCAGTTTATCTGAAATATGCAAGTGAGATTCCAGCCAAAGGATCAAAATACTAGTTCTTTGAAATAAACAGAATCATGTAATAACTTCCTGTTACAGGATGCTTTTGATTGCCAAGACACTCTTGAAAATACTGTAGACTGTCTTCATATTGAATATTAGAGAAAAGAGAAAAAAGTGAGTAGCTAAACTAT
Source organism: Notiomystis cincta (assembly GCA_013398075.1). NCBI lineage: Eukaryota > Metazoa > Chordata > Aves > Passeriformes > Notiomystidae > Notiomystis > Notiomystis cincta. Next base: position 35,814 of record VZRX01006162.1, read on the forward strand.
GTTAGTTAACATTAAAGTAACAAAAAAAAAAGCTTATATTTAAAGCAGAATGGTTTTGGATATATTTACTGGTGTCCAGACAAAATTTAAAATGAAGCAGGAAAAATCTCAGACTAGAGCAACACTTTGCAATATATGTAAAAGCTAATAGAATTTTCATCTTAACTTTTAGCTTAAGATGACAAATACTGCCTCGAGGTACTAATCAAAAAAGTTACTTTTCTCATTCCAGCTTCCTTGTAGACCTTTCAGTCTTTTCATGGTCTGACTTGTAAGATGAGCTGCAGTAATCAGTGCTTCTCTAAATTACAATTTTATGCTCACAGACTGGAGGAACTGGCTGTGATTTGTGCTAATTATGACATTCCACATATTGTCAACAACGCGTATGGAGTTCAGTCTTCAAAATGTATGCATCTTATCCAACAGGTAGGAGCTGTGTATTTCCAATATTTTTTAGCAAGTATAAGTAAATCTGTGATTGTAGACAACCTAGCAAATTTTATCAGATGCTTCATAGTTTTGAGAGTAATCCCATGCATGTCTGATATTTGAACAATTTTTTGAGAAAACAAATCAGACAGAAATAGAATTGAAACATAATAGTTATTTCTATTATGTGCTTTTTAAGTAACCCTAAATTATTCAGATTTTGTGTATGTTCATGTTTCTTTTGTAATGGAAAAATGTCCTTATTAAGCTTTCTTTAAATATTTCCTAAAGTTGTTGACTAAAAGTGACATAATGGATCATACTTGAATAGAAATTAAGCCTTCAACAGAATGAGTTACAGATTTTCAATTGAAGGTACAGGATTCTACAGCAGCACTTGTAGAAGTTGTCACTGTTAAAATATTGTTGGCACAGAGAATGGGTGAGGAAATTCATTTCAGTTTACTGTTATGTTCAAAAAAGTTTAGTTTCTGTTGATGTTTAGTTTGAAGAGGATGTTGCTTGGTATCTAAGATCAGTCATGAAACAGAATTCTTGCATTTTTCCTCATTGTATTGCATGTGCTTTGTTCTTCAATATTCTCTTTTCTGTTACCTATTCAAAAGAATAGGGGGTTATATTTTAATAGGATCCAGAGGATCCTGAACTATTAGTAATTTAAAATATGCTGGTCATCTTTTTTTTTCTCACTGCTAAGACATTACTAAAAGGACCAGACCAGTTTAATGTACAATTGTAACAGAAACATGTTGGCATTTCTGAATCTTGAAAGACTGAGGGAATTTATGAAATAGAATCTATGAAATAGAAATTTGTAATGTACTTAATGTTCTATTTGTAATGCTTTATTTGTAATGTACTTAGTACATGTTCATTCTATTTAACTTGCCCAAGTTTAATGAGAAACTAACATGAACAAGGCTGTGGGAGTGCTGGGTTTTGCTGCATGAAATGTTCTAATGGTAAACATTTCAGACTCTAATGCTACAAATACAACTTTTACTGTGTTTGTTTCTGTGCTTTTTCTAGACTCAATAGGTTGTTTGTTCCTTGCTTATGCAAATGTCTACATTTGAGCTCTGATTTGTTTTACATTTTTACAAAATATATTTTGTGTGCTAGAAAATTTTCTGTTTATGAGAAAGTAGTTATTAAAGAGTACTTAGGAATATGTACATACTGAGCACAGTATGAGTAGAACTTGCAAGAGTACCACAGGAAAATGCTTTTGAGACTATTTCATGTTGTGCTTTTCCTCTGGTGGTCTCCTGTCAGTTAAATCAAATGGTAGCTGCTGGCATTCATGTTCCCATCAAAAAGCTGACAAACTTGGAGTGCTTCTTCCTATGTCCTGTGCATTAGGCTGTCAAAACATAGAACTGAGGTTTAGTTGGCTCTGCTTTTTTCAGTCTGTTTGCCATAGGTATTAACTCTGCTTCTACTTCCTGCGTTTAGTATTTAGTCTTAAAAATACATTTATTTGCATGTATTTTGATATGCATGGGGTTTAACCTACTTTTCAGGTTCTCCTATGCTGCATACTTTTTAATTGTACAGTTCACAGTTCCATGCTACTCAAATTGAAGGTGTACTGCAGAATCTGCATTTTTCCCTTTGAAAATGTGAGTGGTTAGGTATAAGGATGTGGGGGAAATCTGCTATAAGAAGTTACTTGAATCTCGATTTTGAAAGCAGCCTTAGAAGAAGGAGTGCTGTAACAAGCCTGTTTGTTTAATGCAGATTTATATATTCATTGAAAAAAGCTTTGCTAACGAAGCATTGACTTGTAGCCTTTTATTGGGAGAGTTGTAAAAAGTCTTTGGGATTGAACAGTTTTAACTGTATAATTCCCATTAAATTTTGAGGGGTTTCTTTTTGGTTATTGTTGAAAAGGAGCTACACTTAGACTTGCAGGAACTAAAATCAATGTTTTAAATCACAACAAAATGGGAATTTGTAAGGTACTATGCTAAGTAAACAATGGTATTAATAGTAAGCAATGCTAAAAAAGGTAATACTGTGATTTTTATGTTTTGATCACAAATGCAGTATCTGAGAGTTTCAGGAATTATATTTATTTTAGCTACACTTTTATATAATGATGATGCTGTCACGTTTCCCTTTTCTAACGTATGCTGTGGGTTTTATTTTTTGTCCTTTTTGATAAAGGGTGCTCGAGTTGGCAGAATAGATGCTTTTGTTCAGAGCTTGGACAAAAATTTTATGGTTCCAGTAGGTGGTGCTATCATTGCTGGCTTCAACGAGTCCTTCATTCAGGAGATCAGCAAAATGTATCCAGGTAACTAGTTCATGGGCTGATTTCAGCCATAGAAAATAACTGTAGAAAACTTGATTATCAGCTTTCTTTCACATAAAATTTATTTTTGCCACTTTAATCTGTATACTGGGGTTTTTTTTCAGGAAGAGCATCTGCGTCTCCTTCTCTGGATGTCCTCATTACACTTCTGTCTCTGGGAACCAGTGGCTACAAAAAGTTACTGAAAGAGAGAAAGGTAAGCTTTTTGGCAAGCAGTATTTTCTTGAAGTCAGCTGTTAACAAAGTCTTGTTGCAAAACTGCTTTGTGTAGTAAATCCGGTTTCTCTGTAGAAAGCCGTTGAACTTACTCTGAGCTCAGAGCTCTGAATCTGAAAAGTCAGTATGATTTAATTCCTTCTTGTCTAAATGGTGCTCATGAGTAAGCATGATTTCCATGTTTTTGTTTGTTCAAACTGGGAAGCTAAACTGAGCTCCTGTACTACCTTGTACAGTATTCATATTTGTTGCTCCTAATATATATATAATTGTTGACTAATATAGTAGAATTCTGTCCACAAAAATGTAAATGGAGAAGGACTATACTGTTTTATCATGGTCACACTGCTTCCAGGACAGGAGATTGGACACTCAGAGTAACCCAGGGTCTGTGCTCTTCCTCTTCTATCCCTATTGTGCCTTTGTGCTATGACAGTGCTTAATTGTTTGTGTACTGCATTCTCTGGAGAATCACAACTTCTGGTTGGGTTGTAAATACTGTGCATTGCCACAAAAAGAGAAAAATATTGTCATTTTAGTTTTTCATCTAGACACACAGCTAAGTTTCTTCTCTGCTTTTCACAGATTAAGGGTTTTAAGTTAGGTATAATTGCACTGCACAAAAATCCAGTGGATGTCAGGTTGGAATTTGTATGTCTTGAGTTATCCTTAATTCTGGAATTAATACATGCCTGATTTTTCTCTCTTTATATAGTAATACAGAAGATTCTTTTTATAGAGGCTTTATATAAGGAAATGCTGTGAATTAAGTACTATTAAATTAATCATTTTAAGTTATGCATTACCTGTTCCATTATTTTATTTGAAAACTGTGTTCCAGTTGTCTCCTGCTGACAGCTTGCTGCTGTCTCTGATTATGTGGCAGAGCAGTAGTTTGGGATGCTGTGAATTATTTCTAGCTGCTTATAGAGGCATCCATAAATTCTGTACTGGAACTGAGATCCCATAGGAATAGCTAGACTATAGAAACCCAGACTATAGAAACCCAAACCAACCTCGTGGCCTTGCAATGACTAAGAAGAGATCTGTGCAACTAAAGTGAAAACAGATTATGAAACACTGAAAACAGTTACCCCTCTACTGCAACATTTTATTCTGGACTGTTGTAGGTATTGCCATGTATGTTTTGTGTCTTCATTAAAAGGAAATTGTAGTTTTTCCCCTTTACTTTTATGTCCAAAAGAATCTCAAGTAAATTTATTGTGTTCTACAAAGCTGATTTTGTTGTAAGATTTCTACCAGTAGCAGATGTATAAAGGGCATGAGAAATATTGTCCAAGTCATAAATAATAATTCTTTTGTAAATGTCTTAATGAATAGCTGTATACTTTGAGTCATCTAATTTTCTTGGAAGTAGAATTCTAAAGTGAATATAGTATTATATTTTTACAACTTCAGGTTGTTTTATTTCAAATGTGAGTATACTCTATAAACAGAGCCTTATATATGGCATAAATATGTTTCTTTTATTGGATTTGCTATAGAAATAGAAACATTTTTGCTTAAATCTGTTTGTTCCTGAATTGTAAAAATGCAATAGTGATAGTTTATTGCCTGTGCTCTGAAGAAGCAGAGGCAGAGCTATTAAGTTTCCAGCAGGAACTATTTATAGCTTGACATTGAGTACTCCTTTCTATATTGGTGCAGCTGCACCTACTCACACACAAAAAAAATGCAGCTATAAAAAACTCTAGGTGTTTTTTTTTCTTTTTCTTTTTACCTGATCCTCATTCGTGTGGGTGTTACTTCAGGTTATTTGAGCTTAGGCCAGAAAGACCAAAATATTACTGAGAAGAGCTTAGTCTCACACAAGCAAGGAGTGAAATAATCTGCCCAGGTTTTCTTTTACACAGCTTAGCTGTTTAATACAGGAAGGGAAGAGATTATATGAGGGAGAGGAGCATGTACATGGGGTGGGATTTTTTTGACAAGTTGGAAGTTTTGGGGTGTGCAGTTGTCCAAGAGTATGAGGTTATATGTAGTGGTATGAAAGAGTACTGACTTTTCAGAATTCCTTTTTATATGTTTATGTGATGGTTAGAACAGTGGGTTTCTGATCTCAGCAGGCAATTCTAGGTCCTTTTGCAGTGCAGATAACAGCGGGTCCATAGTCAAATTTATTAATATCTTTGCTTCTAAAGAACTCATAACATTGTGTAAAGCTTGTGTTTTTATAGCAACTTTTGATGCCTCAGTACAGATTAGGTTATGTCCTGTATTTTACATTTCTAGGTCATAAAAGTTGCTATTTTCATATATGTATGTGTGTATCTAAACCAGGCCACGTGAAGTAAATACAGTTGTTGCCCTGTGTAATGGCATAAACAACAGGCTTAATTGTCATCTCAGATTTTATGGAGAACAAGAACCCTTTGTTCAGGGTTTACATTCAGAACCCTAAAGGCGAGGTTTAATACCTGCTATTATCTAGTATGGTCCTTTTAATCCCCTTAAATAATTATTATACCAGTATTATTGAAGAGGTGATGGTTTTGTTTGCAGCAGTTACGGATTTCCTCATTAGACTTTCTTTAATCTAACAATCGAGATAGTTCTCATTTTCTTAAATGCGTTTCTGTGTAACTGTGGGATGTGATAGAGCTTTTTATATTGGTATCCATCTGCCTACATACTTTCTGAGAGTAAAACTGGAGCTATTTTTATGTCCTTATGGAGTTTGTATCTAAAATATTTAAAATCATACAGAGTGGGAGGAAATTGGGTTTTACAATTCAGTGAAATACTGGGTTTATGTTTCATGAGTTATCATTGATGTAGTTGTTCTGATTGGAATAAATTATTTGTCTAGTTCAGTGTGAGTTTGTACTGCTGCTCAACTTATGATGGAAGGAGAGGAAAGCCATTTAATGATGGATATTAAAAATGTAAAAAAATCAGCTATTCTCAAACCAAGATAGACATTTGTTACTCCTTTTTTCCTAGTCAGCTTGTTGCACTGTAGCATGTCAAATATGAGAATATTGCAGGATTTTCCTCATGCAAAGTATATGTAACCATATTCAAACTTTAGAGTAGCTGGAGGCAAATTAGTTTAAATGAACTGTTTTAAATGGTGTTGTGAAATTAAACAAGTGCCAAGCATGAAAGGAAATTTCAGCAAGGCTTCCATAGTTAGAGCCTGTGTTGGAGAAGTGTGGGTCAGGGAGCCTGAACTCAAGGTCTCACGAGTGCTGAAGAGAAAATGTGTTGACTGCTGTTGTTAAGAAAGACCTTTACAAAAATGTGAATGTTAGTGTTACCAAATTAGATTGGCAAGACTTACTGGGCACTTTCTGTTAGATTGTACATATGTTAGATACAGATGATATAAAAATTTAAAGGTTCTATAATTAATTTTATATTTGAAAACTTTCTAGTATAAATCCATAACAAAATTCCTGCAATGCAAGAGAATCTGCCTAGGAGGGTGTGTGGTATATGCAGGTGTCAGACACATGCATGTATAGTTTGTCATGAGTTTGGCTGCATTCCAAGAAACTGAACCTCCTTCTGGGCTCTCATCTACTGCAGGTCTCCAAGCTCAGCCCTGCAGCTCCTCTGCTGCTGCGTGGTGCACCCAGTGGTGTGGTCAGATCACAGCTCAGATGCAGCTGGTCCTTCTGAGGCACAAAGCACAGGAGAGGCCGTGATGGTGGCATTAGAAAACAGCTGCTGCTGCAAAGGAAGATGGGACCAGATCCGTCTCAGGCAGGCCTAGGAGAGCTGGCAGTCTGTGTCTGCTGTGGAGAGGCTGAAAATGACTCCTGTGCAGTGTCCTCTTCCACACCATAAGCAGCTCTGTGGCCATTCCCTGAGGACAGCTCTTTTCAGAGGGGAGTGACACAGGGAGGAAGGCAGAGTGGTACAGACCCAGTGTAAGTGGGCTGGGTGGTTAGAGCCAGCCAGGGTATTTTCAACCCTGCACTAAAACCTTCCTGGCCTTCATCAGCTGCCTCTTTGTCAGCTGGTGTGGGACTGATAGCTTATTCAGTACCCCCATCTTTTTTTTCTCTGGAGTTACTGGGTTTTTCCTTACTTGTTTCTTTCTTGTTATTTTCATTTGCAAGAACAGTGCCTATCACAATGGAGCAACAAATGAAGAGTCACCCATACTAGTGTAGGTTCTATTAAACATAGTTTTATAGTGTAAATAAAGTATGTTTCAAATATTTTTAGTGATTGTTACAGCACTTCCTGAAAATATTTTTGTATATGTATGTGAAAGTAGACTATTTTGTCAAAAAAATCGAGTTATTTGGCCTATTTGATGCAGACAGTGTTGTTCACTTGTTCTTTGTTTTTTAAGGTGTTTTGTTAGCTTAGATGCTGGAAGAACTAGAAGTGAAAGACATTTCCACACAGTTTAGCATTCATTTGTCTAGTCTAATGAGGTTTTTTGATAAGTTTCTAAGGTAAAAGAGTGAATTAAATAATGAAACTTATCTGACATTTAGAGCTTGAATTGTTCAGTGTAACTTTAGCATAGTAGTTGGGTTCATTGGAGAAAACTTGAGTGCCTGCTACAGAAAATCTATTATGTAAGATCTCAATTATATATAATTGCTTAGGGTGCTTATAAATTTTCCATATGAGAGAAATATTTTGTAATGGAGGTTGGTTATAGATCTGACCTCACAAAAATATTGCTTTAATCCTTTTTCTGGAAAGGCAGTTAATCTATTTTGCAACAAAGTTCTGAAACTATAAAATATCTAGAGGGCTTCCAATGGAAAGATGCAAAATAGTGTTGTTCATAAAAATAGGAAACTTTGAATTTGCATTTGTGCAGCTTCACTCAATGATGAACGATGAAAATACATACTTGGAATTTTTTTGCCATCTTTGCATTCTCCTTTGTTTTAACAAATTCCTCTGTATGTAAAGGCTCATCTAGTAACCTAATTTCACTGAATAGAGTTAATTAAATTTAATATATTTATGCAGTAGGTAACTTTTTATACCAAGTTTCAGCAGTACTTTCAGTATTCCTTTCAGCAGTACTTTCAGTAATACTATAAGAGATTTATCAGAGAATTTCTTAGATACAACACACAAAAATGGTTTGGAAATTGGTCTTGTTCCAATATATTTTTTCTCAGTAGTAATTTCACCAATAATATCTGCACAGTAGGCACAATTTATGTGTATTTCTATAATATTTTCCTTCACTTTTCGAAGTAAATAGCCAGCAGAGGGAGCACAAATTAATTTATGATTTGTATTCCAAAATAAATACTAATAAAATGGCTAGTACATTAGCTATGCTTATTATGGAAAGTAACAAATTAATAATGTGCTTATATACAGTGAGGGACCAGAGGAAAGGCAGAAGTGCCTGAACATTTGAAACATAAATATTTTTCAGCCTCTCTGAGTGAACTGTAAATAAACTCTGAACTGAAACCATAAAATCTCTTGATTTACAAGAAATAAGAATGATTTTTCACAGATTTTCAGTTCTGATAACTAAACATAGATACCTCCCAAATTTTTTATTTTTTCAAGTATTACAGAAGCTTTATATTTTTGTGGATGGTTGTATCAATAGCCTAATTCAGAAGGTACTTTTTTCTCTCCATCTGAATTTGGTCTGTGGTATTAGGGAATACAGTTGGGAGCTGTGTTCATTTAGTTGCTCATGAAGGGAGATGAGTTTTCCTGCAGTGGTTCAAGAAAAGCAGCTGTAACCTTCTTCTAACTTAGGTACCACAAAGCTCATTTGGTTTTATAAGACCTTGGGGAGGTTCTGTTCAAAAAAAAAGCATAATTTTCATCACAAGCTGTAATTTATATCTGTCAGAGTCCACAGGTCAAAGCAGGATACTGGTCTACAAACAGAAGAGGTAATTCTATTTAAAGAATGAAAAATCACTTGTCAGCTCCAGAAATTGATGAGGATGCTTAAACAGGCAGTCACACTGAAGCAGATAAGCAGGACAATTTTTATGGGCTGAAAGAGGAGAAGCCTGGTGTTTAATATCTTTTAAAAAGGCTACCCAGTGTCTGTATGGTTTTGCTAGTTTTTATGAGACTAAGCATTAAAAAGGATGGGAAAAAAGCTAAAGCATACAATAAGAAGAATGGTGTTTATTCTCACTCTGTCCATAAGTGTTTTGAGCTGATACCTGAGGAGGAATATATTAAATTGAGGAAGAGCATGAGTAATTATCATAGATTACTACTGGGAAGAGGGAGGATATAAAACACAGATGAAGTAAGAGAAGCAGCCTTTTATGTGCAGTGTGACTTGTATCTGAGCCAAAGTATTTATGAATCTCAGTCTTATGACACTTTCACAGTAAAGGTGCAATCCAATTAAGCAATAGCAGAAATTCAGATCTTTCCATTCTTATAGTCAGCTTGAGCAGGAGGAGGGGGGGTCCTAGGAGAAGGACAGACTACTCAACAGAGCTGAGTATTCAGGAGAGTGTGTATTGTGTGAAACAAGATACAGTCAAATGTGTACTTAGAGCCTCTTTAAGAGACTGGATTTTTATTCTCATACAGAGAAAGAAGTCCCTGCACTAGTGGGAAATGTGATTGTGTGATACATGGTAACAAAATATACTGCTTTTAGTCTGGAAGGTATTAATGGAGAGAAGACAAAAGAAGGAGCAGTTGCCATAACGTGGCCATCTGTGAAAGTAACAGTTCATCTCAGTGGCTTAGGGGGTTGGGGCATGGGAAGGCTCTTGTAAATCAGGGTGGGGCAAGACCTGCTGTGCAGTAGGAATCTCTCCAGGATTTTTACTTCCCTAGGTTTCAGGGCCACAGAGAGAATGAATGACATTCCAAGCACATATATTAGACCAGATAGAGACTTTTGTATCAGCTTGAGAGATAAGAACAGTGTTCAGGAAATGGAGCTGTTCCTTTATAGAATTATTTCAGAGAATTGTCTGATCCACTTACTTGGTACGCATGAAAAGAGAATCAGCTGAGCACCTGTAGGATGTAATGGAGACTTAACAGTTTTGTGAAATAGGTGCTATTTTCTCTGTTTGATAGCTAATAACAAAAATATTGCATCTTTTTTTCAGGAGATGTTTTCGTATCTTTCAAGTGAGCTGAAGAAGCTGGCAGATAACCACAATGAGAGACTGTTAGACACACCACATAATCCCATTTCCTTAGGTAATTGTTGGGGTTTTAACTTTAAAAAAAATCTTATGTACTGTGGATTCATAATGCACTTCCATACACCCTTCCTATATATTAAACATCACTATGCTCAACTAAATTGAATGATAATTCAATAAGGTTACCAGTAATATAACCTACTATAAAAGTAGTGTAGTAACTTGGACCCATTATCTTGCTCCAGTCCAACATATTCATTTGACAGAAATTAATTCAAGACAGGCAGAAGATGTTAGCTTGTAGTAATACTTCATAAAAAGTAGATTTGGGAATAAATTTGGGTATAATTATTTTACTCATCATCTTAGTTGTAAAAGAAATTGTGGAATTCCTACTCAGGGTATTTGTTCTAACCAAAATTTCTGCTGAACACCAAAATAATACTGGCCACCTGTACAGAATCTGCACACAGTCTAAGCAAAGAAGTAATCCATGACAGCTTGTGGAAAAACTAAAAATTATTGTATGCAGTGTTTGTTTTTTTTCCTTGTATGTGAACATAAATATTTGTCTAGGTTCTTGCTGTTGGAAAGCAACTTGTCATTTGTGGTGGTTCTTTGGAGAAAAAGCAGCTTTGTAGCTGTTCTAACCTGACCTTATGTTACTTTAGCCATGTCACTGAAGAATCTAGATGAAACTAATGATGCTGCTGTTACCCAGCTTGGATCTATGCTTTTCACAAGACAAGTTTCTGGAGCAAGGTAAGGATACTGTGAATTAAAAAAAATGGGTGAGTGAGTGAGAGGGGTGTATTAGCATATATTGTACAAAATCCTGTAAAGTGTTTTATGCCAATTGTGTCATGATTAGAGAAGGCAGTCTAACAATAACAAGTTAGAGAGTAATCACCCTTCTTCATCACTGTGATAGAGTAGTGATGTCTCCCTGCCTGAGTTAGCAGGGAGGCTTTCTGTTCTACTTTGGTAGCCTAAATAGAGAATCTATGCCCTTTAAATTTACTGTCATTATTCCTTTGTATCCCTTGGTTTCATTTAGTTTCCAGATGTTGTCTGATCTTCGAGTTTAGGTGTAAGCTACAAGGGAAGATCTTTGTTTTGTTTATTGCAGCACAAATATGGTTATGCTGGATGTCAAGGGAATAAGCTTTTAACATCCTACATAGCTTTTTGTCAGATGGAAAAAAAATCTGGTTTTTGGAGCTAATTGTGTTTAAAAAAATAATTTAAAAAATTATGAATCTATAACCTGAGCCAGTCTGAGCTGAATTTATTCTTAGAGACATTATTACAATGAAATGCAAGCCAAATAATTTTTAATGATTTTGGTTTAAACCTTTTAGAAGAAGAGAATGATTTAAAATTTGTTTTGGCAGCATTCCTTAATCTGAATATTACTGCTGCCATGCTAACTTCTGCCATAGACTTAATGTTATTTTTTTGTAGCAGAGCTGAATGTTTCCACGTCAGAAAGTATGCTTCATTAGCTTGGATTTTTCCACTTCCTGCACAGATGAATGACAGTAAATCTATATGTACTGTGGTTAGATGCTCTTTAATTTGCCTGTCCTAACCTTGGCTGGTCCTGTAATTTTAATAATCTTTGGCTGAAATTACTCATGAGTTTCAATTTTTGAAGCTAAAATTCTCCAATTCTTTGCCTGATGTGAAGGTTTCAGGTTTTCCCTTTTGTTACATAAGTAATTCTTTTGTAGTGTACACTGTTTGACCTGGCATTTCAACAGATTTTAAAAGTTATGCTGGTGCTGAGCATCAGTGGTAGGAATAGCAATTCCCTACTTCAGTAGGAATTTGTGTAATTGTGTTCAACCTAGGGTACTGTAAAAAAGGTCAAGGCATCTTTAACTCAATCATGATTTTGTTTGTTTGTTTCAGGGTTGTTCCCTGTGGGTCTGTACAAACTGTGAATAACTATACTTTCAAAGGCTTTATGTCACATGCAAATGACTATCCTTGTGCTTACCTCAATGCTGCCTCAGCAATTGGAATTAAAAAGCAAGATGTAGATGTATTCCTAAAAAGACTTGACAAGTGTTTGAAGACCTTTAGAAAAGAAGCAAAGCAAGAAAAAAGTATAAATGAAATAAGTGATTCTAACACAGCCACAGAACAACTTGAAGACTAGAAGATACAGATTTAGTAACACAGCAAGATAAGGTTTTGTCTGAAGTATATCAGGTTTGTATTGGGTTAGGACTGTGCATCTGCAGTGCAGAAATTTATTCTTGATCTTATATTCTTGTTATTGAAAACAATAATAAAAATTTGAGTGGAATTCAGCTTTAAGAAAGGAGGTAATGCTTTCTCCAAGAACAAATGACCAGACACATTTGTTTTTTGCAATGTATGAAATGTATTTAGTATCTGCCAAAGTAAAATTTTATGTACATAAAGACTCAGAGTTTGCATTTCACTCTGTGTGGCTATTTGGACCAGTGTTCACCAAATCACAATATGTTTATTCACATATTTTTGTTTAACAAGATTGTCTGTGGCAGTGACTGAATTCCCTCCTAGGTATAGACCATCCAAGCAACGTATTTCTCTGCTCTTAAAATACTTTGTTTTTCATTGGTGAATGTGTCACTTTTAATTTCTTTTCAAAGATTTATGCAAATGTTGGGATAGCACTTACTAAATACAGGGTTCAAACTGTGTGGGTAAATGACAGAGTTGGAATAATGTTTTTCAGGTGTTCTCACCTGTCATTACCTACCTAGAACAAGTGAGCCTCCAGTGGCAAAGAGGAACCTGGAGTACCTCATATCCTGTCAGTACTCAGCTCTTGAAAACATTTGCATAGTTCAGCAGCCCAAAGGAGCTTTAATACTGAAAGTCAGGAGTTGTGAAGAGATACAGTCATTGGGGGGTTTGGCTTTGTTTTTTTATTTTTGTTCTTCTGATTTGATAGGGTGATCAGATCAAAAACTCACTGAAAAGGAGGAATGCTATGCAAGATTAATGTAGCAGTTTTAAGAGCCAGTGAAACCTGAGAGTATTTTGGCATTTTTAGTCCACTGTTGTTGAAATTTATATACTTCCATTTTTGTAGTGTCTCTTGCCATTGGCACTGTTGCTTCTATGGCTCTGTGCAGTTGCTGATTTGAATTCATTAAGCAAAATAGATTCAGAGTCTGCTCCTGAAACAAAGGTTCCATATCACTGGAGTGACAGTGCTGCAGGTTGCAAAATGTGTAGCAGTTCTTAAATGTGGTTACTACATTGTACATAGCTTCTGTGTCATTTACTGTTCAAAGTAAGCATAATGTTCAAAGACATTTTCTTTGTCTGTCTGTAATTTAGTGTTGCTCGGGACACCACAATTAATGAGTTGTAAATGTCAGGAAACGTTTTAGTTACTTTGTTGGGTAGGATCTGAGACATGTATCCTTCAGAGCCCTCTGCAACTCACTTAACCAAAATAGTGGTGCTTTTGAGAGGTTGTCTGTCCAGCACATTCAAATGAATTCATGCAAGAGGTGATGGTAGTATGTGGGAGTTAATAATGTGCTAATCATCCTGAAGGTACTCTCACTTAATGAGGTCCATGGTAGCTTAAGCTGAAGTTGAAGTGCTGCTTGCCGTTGTTGTTGCTGAGTTACAGGTGAGATTGATTAAAGCCTGTGCAGGTGCAGCTCCCCGGGCTGCAGTCAGAGGTGGTGTTTGCTGTACAAACACATCCTGGCAGACACGCCAGGTAACTTGGCCACCGAGCCCTTGTGGCTGTAAGGACATGTAAATACCTTGCTTTTTCTTTCTCTCTCTCTTTCACTTCCTCTTCCTTCCCTCCCCCCCCCTTTTTTTTTTTAATGAGAGCATGCTGTACCTCAGTTTTTCCAGTCAGTAAAACTTCCACAACCTTTGGAGCCCCTCTGCAGCTTACTGCCTGAATATTCTGTATATTGGAGCAGCCAGTGGAAACCACCAGGCCTTAGTGATACCTTTCTTCCTGGTTTTGATATTGCTGTTCTGTGTCTGAATGAGTAGGAATTATTGATTTGGATGACCAGTCACAGAATGTGAATGTTAGCACTATCACTATAAGAATTTAGGGAGATGTGTGATAGCAGCTAAAATAAGCATTTTGATGAGTAGTTTCCTGATTCTGAATAAAGAAAACAGCAGTTGCCTTCTCTGAGAGGAAGAAATTTCTGCTTTTTTTTGGTCTCATTATAAGTTGTCTGCTGAAAGTAATTCAGTCACTTCTAACACAGATTGAACTGCTTTCTTGATTAATGTTTTTTTTTGTCTTTGAAATGTTTCACATTTGCAATCAAAGCTGAAAATTTCAACAAAGCTCTAAACAAGAGTTCATAGACCTAAGTAGTTTGTTTTGATTTTTACTTCTTAAACCTTTTTTATTAAAAAAAATAAGGGGATTACTTTAGTTGAAAACAGATACAAAATTTAATTTGTGTCATTCAGGTTCTTCACAGATCTTAGTGGAGCCACCTGAAGTGAGAAAATCTAAAATGTTTTGAGGAAATGTGTCCCACCATAGTGTATAAACTCTTGAACTAAGTATTCATGTTATATTGCTTTGGTAAGCTTTTGTACCAGTTTTCAGTTTTATTTGCTTGTTTTATCCCCATAAATGTCTTCAGTTTTAATTAATATTCATTTTTTAGAGACAGAACCATTCTATAATGTCACATTTATGTAAGGAAATTTTAAGAAATTCAAATGGCAATATACTTACAAGTAAATGGAGAAGATGTGGTTCTTTACAGCATATTCAAAACAGGAGATTTAGTAGAGGATTAAAAATACTTTTTAAGTAAGAAATTTTTTCAAGTGTAAATTTCCTATCTCTATTCACTACTGTCTATAATAAAGTAGTGAAATAACACTGAAACATATACCCATGAGCAGATGTTTCATTTCCTTTGTATAACAGAGGGAGATTTCATGGCTATGGCAGCTCTCACCCACTAAAAGCAGTGCTGTGAAAGGTGGCAGTGGCATGGGCATGTATCAAACTGTGCAGTGTAAAACAAATAAGGAATTCATTAGCAGTGTTTGCCTTCTATGAAGATCTTCCCACAATTGTACAGTGAAGTACAAAAGCTTCTTAGATAAGTTGCAGCCCTTTTTCTAATCTCTACATACAATGTTACTAAAGGCTTTCAAATGGCTCAGAAATCTGTAAGAGCCAACTTGCTGTTTCCAGCTTCTACTTTATGAGGGAAACATCTGGGAAGGCTGCCTGGGCTTCAGAACATGCTCAGGGTCCATAGAGCAGGAATCCTTAGTAGAAAGAAGAGATGCCCATTTAGTAAGGCTCTCTCACAGCTACTATTTATGTAGCTACCTTTCTCCATCATCTTCTAGGTCACAGCATGTGGTTACCAGCCATGAAATAGGAATTGGCAAACACGTGGAATACTGCAGAAGAGCTGAGGATTCAGAGAGACAGGTTTAGGAGGTTACCATTCTTTCTACCTGTCTGCTGCTCTGAGTTACTGCCCTGTAGCCAAGTCATCTGTCTGCTCAGCAGTTCCTCAGTGTGTTCCCAAACACTGAAGCTGGGGTGTGTTTGAGCATTGCCAGGCTGAGAAGTAGTGGCTGTAGAGCCAGCACAATGCCCACTGTGCTGCTGCAGTATGGGTGTGCTACAGATACTTGCTTACCTTTGGCAGTGGGGCAGGGTGCAGGGGTGGGCAGGGACCACTCAGGGTGCTGCTGTCTCAATCACCAGAGTGAATTTCCCCCTGACAGGGTCTGCAACTCTTGTGTGAGGTGCTTTTCTTTCCCTCTGGTGTTGCATCTTAGACTATCTGGATCTATACAGGTGGAAGAAATGAGGGAGCAGATGGCTGTGCCTTATAAAAATAGCACAGGGATAATATAGTGCAAGTGAACTGACACTGAATGACCCATCTCACAGGCCCACTCTTAGTTTACTTTTTTTTTGTAGTATCTGAGATAATCAACAAAACAAAGGACTTGGAGCAATAATATTGCCTATTTGTGCTTTGCTCGTAACAATTGCCTAAGATACAAAGCAAATAAAATCTACCAGATGCAGCAAATTCTCTTGAGCCTAAGAAAGCAAAATTGTAATGTTGCAAATGTAAATGCTGGCATTGCAGCTTAATACACATATAAACCGAGCAATCTATATTGTGTGATCATCATTTTTTAAGAAAGGCTGGAGCCCAGAGACTAGCAAATGTTCTCATCTACATTGTATCAGCAGTTCTCAGTCTTCAGCTGCTGTACAGATAATAATTCTAATTGAAGAATCATTACATGGATCCATATGTGAATGATAGATGGGCTACAGCCTTTTGTTCATGATACTTTAAAAATTGAGTTGCTGCTTTTACTTTTATAAGAGGAGATTAGATTGCCTTTTCCTCTCCCCCCCCTTTTTTTAATGCAACATTTTAATCACCCTGGTCTGACAGGATTTGGAATCTGAAGGGAAAACAATTTCTATAGCTGACAATTTTTTTAAACAATAGCTATTTAAAGCCTTGAATTGGTTGCAAAGTGACTCTCCACAGAGAACCTTTGTTCAAATGTTTTTAATTCTGGAACTAGTGCTTGAAAAATTGTGTTCCATGTGCTCTGTAATAATTGTCTTTCATATATTACACTTTTTCTCCTCGAAGATAACAGCATACACTTTAGTGCAGTTTAATAATCCTTTTAAAAAACCATAGTTAAAAAGTCATTTGCTCCATTACTCATCAAGCATCTGTTGTATCAAAGAACTGGTAATATATTTATCTTGATGGATAAGCTTCAGTGTTCTGGACCAAGTTCAGTGTAACTGGACTGAGCTTTCAATACTCCTTTGGGGATCCTAAAGTCAAGTTCATGATCTAATTAAGATGGGTGTGATAATTATATCTGCTGCTGAACAGGAGTCTTTCATCAAACCACATTTCAACTAAATTCAAAGCTGATCCAGTTCAGAAGCTGAATTGATTTCTTAATGTGGATGGTGAAATTTAATTTGCCTTTAGATCCTGTGTTCCAATCCAGGCTGAGTCAGGTCAGTTCTAGCAGAATTATAACTGGTTTTTAACATAATGTGAATAGAAGGAATACAGTGGTTTCAGCTGGGTGCTACCTTTCCTATTACTTGTTCTCAAAGGGCTGCAACCCTAGGCCACCATCTCACAGCTGCTGCTGTTTGGAGGGTGGTGTTGGTCATGGACACAAACCATGGCAGCAGCAGAGCTGTGTGTTACTGATCTTCTAGGCATCCCAAGTAGGAACACAGCACCTGGGAATTCAAGATGAACACATAGCATTACTACTGATCTGTTTTCTCCAAAAACTCTTTCTGAGGCAAATTTATTGTGATTGAAGTGTACCAGAGGAGGACATGGCCAAAATACAGGGAAAAGGAGCAAGGTCTCCAACATTTTTAAAGCTTTCTACACTGGTTATATGTGTTTGGCTCTTGTGATGTATAAAGCTGATATTAGCATGGAAATTCATGTAAAAAATGTTTGCAGCCATTCTTGACCCTTACCTGAACTGTTTCTGTGCCACCTCTGTAGGCACTGGGGCAGGGTGCACTGCTGCAGCACTGCAGTTGGTGGGTCAGGGGTGCAGCCCTGAGCTCTGGCTGCAGGAGAATTCAGTGCCCAGCAGGGGAAAGCACTCCTGCTTTGCTTTGATACTGGGCTGCCATGTGAAGTAGAACTAGTTTGCAGACACAGCTACTGTTGAGGAGTTAAACCTGCAACTTTCTGGAGTCTGAGGAACTGCAGAAGGGAAAAGAGCTTAGTTTGGTCTATAATATGTCAAATTGAGAAATGTAGCTGTTGAGGGAAAATAATATGTCTATTATTTTCTATACAAATGTCTTTTTAAAAAATTGCAACATACTGTATAAACTCTTGATTAAATACAGGTCTGCTTACTACTCATTGTCTTCTTCTGACTTCTGATTCTATACAACATCTATTTAAATAGTGGTAGAGGAATTGCAAATAGCTTAGTGGGTGGAGAGGCTTGGGATACAGTAAAGACACATTTTTAAATGGAAGATGAGGAAAGTGTCTAGGAAGTTCATAAAAATAGAAATAGCTGAAATGCTTGCTGTGCAGCTGAGGAGGTGGTGAGTCTCCAGGAGGATCAGAGTATGCATAGTAAAGTCTTGACTTCCTGCACAGTGCAAGCACCAGAGAATATTGTCAAAATGTAGCTCTCATTTCATCACAGTAGTAACCTGCTCTCTAATACTATGCATTGCCAGTACTCTGTTCTTCCCTCACCCCACTGAGGAATTTTGGGTGTGTTTTTTAGACTCTTCTGTACTAGTGCACCGGAGAAAGGATGGGAAGGGAGGGAGGATGCCTACCAGTGAATTGCCATCCCCACTGATGCAGAACCTCCTATGCAAGGAGTCAGCTGGAGCACACAACGGCAGCAGGTGCAAGTGCACATGCCACTAGCTTTTTTTGTTAAAGGGTTCATAATCAGTAAATGGGTTTGAATATATTTTTGTTTAATAATGTTTTAACTGGTGCCATTAAAACTCATGCTCATATCCCATGCAGATGGCACAAACTGTCACGCTCTGGTTTTCTCTTTGGTTTTGTTTCTAAAAATTTCAGCTGAATGTTAAATCTGTGTCTAACTGTGCTAAAGCACTTCAAGTTTCAGAAAAGATGTGCACCATGTTGACCTAGCAGTGCAAGTCTTCATTGGGCCCTGCAGAGTTCATTTTCCATCTCTGGAGGCATAATTAGGAATTCAGCCTCATTGATCCAAAGGCTCTTGAAGGGAGCTATTTCTCAGTGACTCTGTGCCACTGAGAAAGTGGAGGTCTTTGGGGACTCTTCACAGTGTCTTGTGTTGACTTCAGCCCAGTGACTTCTGGATCCATATGCTTATTTACAAGTAAATAGCTTTCCATCTCTTTTTGCACTGAGATGGGCAGTATAAATGCTTTATTGCTTCTCCACTCCTATCAGTATTAAAAGTTTTGGCAAGTGAAACCCTGCTGCTGCCTTCAGCAAGGCTGTAAGGCACGTGTGGCTTTGCTGATGGGGTGGAGCAGGACCGAGGGCACTTGAGCTCCGGTGCTGGCGTACCTTGCGCTCCGCATCCTGAAATGCCATTGCTCTGCCAAGCAAGGGCCCTCCTGCAGGTGACAGCAAGGCACAAGTGAAGTGTGCAGCTGGCCTTGGCTTGTCCAGTCTGCTGATCCAGAAGAGAGTGGTGTTTTCTCTTTCCTAGATGTGATTGCTCTGCCGCAGGCTCAGCAGAAGAGGCAGTAACAATGTATTTTTGTCGTGGAAGGCAGTAGCAGTGACTCAGGACTCCTGGGGCACCACTTAGCGGACTTAAAAGATGTCGCTTTCATTCAGTTGCTATATAACTGCATTTCTGAGTCTCCGTGTTTGCTTTGTTCTTGCAGAAACCTCTCTCCCTGCATTTACAGGCCCTAATTTTCCTCTACCTTGCAGTTTTTGGAGATTTTTACATCCATGCAAGTGGTGGCAAAACTCAGCTCTTTTGCTGTGAAAGCATTTAGCATATATGCTGCATTTACTTGGCATAAGCGTAGAAGGCCATAGTAGGAGCAAGGCAATGGGGAATCAAGCCAGTTGTTTACATCTTCCTCCAAAGGCCTGGTAGGTCAAACATCCTTCTCCTGTCCACAGTTCTCTGCTATTAACAGCTGTTAGTGAATGTTAGCGCATCATATTTTTTCCCCTCGAGGCTGAGTACATTATCTCTACAACACTCCAGCACCTTGCTGGGAACATGCCACAGCTCTGTTTTCAAAGTGTTTTGTTAATGCTAGTGACCTTGGTGGTGTGACCACAACACCTGCTTTACCTGATAAGATCATTAATTTTTTTCTCTTCAGCCTTTGTGTTGAGCATAAGCAAATCTTCATTTGTACCTGGAAAACATTTCCCGAACATCAGCTTACTGGAGCGCTGACCTGTATCTCCCAGTATTTATTAATGTGTTAAACAGACAATTAGAAGAAATCACTTCAATAAAGGCAGAGTGAACACAAGCCTGTCGTTAGCTGCAATCGAGCGAGACGGCGTTGGAATCAATCACATGGCTTTTCAGCTGTCACTCTGCCACAGCAACAGCTGTCTGTCAGCCGAGCTGACAGCAGAGAGCTCATCTGCTCTCTTCTCTGAGCTACAGAGATAAGCTGCACATGCACAATGGAGGTGTTCTCAAAATAAGCACATTGGGAAGAGCAGAGGGGGTTTTTAATGATAAATCTTCTCATTCTTCTAACAGTTCCTCCTTCCTGATGGACTGAGAACAGCAGAGGCCAGAGGGTCGTAACCAGTGGCACGGGCTCTAATTGGAGGCCTGTCACAAGTGGTGTCCCCCAAGGTTCAATACTGGGCCCACTACTGTTTAATTTATTCATCAATGGCTTGGATGAAGGTCCAGATGCCTCCTCAGCAAGTTCTTGGATGACACAAAGCTGGGAGAAGCTTTGTGCTGATCCCTCTGAGTGCTGTGCAGCCCTTCAGAAGGACCTGGACAGGTTGGAGAGATGGGCAGAAAGGAACCATTTGAAATTCAACAGAGGCAAATGCAGGATCCGGCACCTGGGGAAGAATTACCCTGGGGACCAGCACAGGCTTGGGGCTGGAAAGCAGCTCTGCAGAGAAGGACCTGGTGGACAACAAGTGTCCACAAGCCAGCAGTGTCCTTGTAGCCAATGGTACCCTGGGGTGCATCAGGGAGAGCATTGCCAGCAGGCTGAGGGAGGTGATCCTGCCCCTCTACTCAGCCCTGGTGAGCTGCACCTGGAGTGCTGTGTCCAGTTCTGGGCTCCTCAGCACAAGAGAGACATGGAGCTCCTGGAACAGGTCCAGGGGAGGGTGACAAAGGTGATGGAGGGACTGGAACATCTCTGTTATGAGGACAGGCTGAGGGAGCTGGGCCTGTTCAACATTCAGAAGAGATGGCTGAGAGGGGAGCCCATCAATGTCTGTCAGTATCTGAAGGGAGGGTGGCAGGAGGGGGGAGCCAGGCTCTGCTCAGTGGTGCCAAGCAACAGGACAAGAGGCAATGAGCAGAAAGTGATGCCCAGGAAGTTCCACCTGAACATGAGGAAGAACTTCTTTACTGTGTAGTGACCACACATGGAACAGGTTGCCCAGAGAGGTTGTGGAGACTCCTTCCATGGAAATACTCAAGAACCATCTGGACACAGTCCTGTGCCACATGCTCTAGGATGGCCCTACTTGAGCAGGGAGTTTGGACCAAATGACCCACTGTGATCCCTTCCAACCTTACCCATTCTGGAATTCTGTGATTCCTCCTCCTTTTTCAGTTTCCCAGGCTGCTGACCCCTCCTGCCTTTTTTCTTAGAGTGGCTGTGTCTCCTCCTTCTGACTTTTACCTTACAGATTTGGTTTTCTGCATGCAGCTGCTTTGTATTTCTGCGGCTGCATCCAGGGTTCTGCTGTGTTCCACCTTCGATCAAGGCAGGGTCTGTCAGAGGAGGAGATGCAGGTGGTGCTGCCTCCAGGGCTAGTGTGACCCTGCCTGTTTGTGCCATGGCTGCAGCTGATGTCCATAAAGTGCTGATTGGAATTGTTTGGATAAATTGTTTGAATAAATGGGTCTTAAACTCAGTGAGGAGTAGAAGAGCTGTAACAGCTTGTGAAGGGAATAGCCCTACTTTAGACTTCCCCCAGTCCATTGTGTAGGCAGGCCTACCAGGTTTTTACATTTGCTTTTGCTCCTTTATTGACATGAGTTTATTATATTATAAGGTGCCTTCGACCTCCCCCTCCCCACTGTTTGCCCCAGTTTTGTTGTTCCTACACTGCAGTGTTGATATTATTTTCATGTACAGGGTAGTGCTGTAGCTCCTTTCTCTCTTCCTCACCCCTATGCTGGCTGGAGAGAAACAGATTTCCTTGGCAGAAATCCTGTGTTTAGGGTCTTGTTACACAGCCCCATGCTCAAGTCTATCCTGGTGGTGTGTCCTGTGTGGCAGGACTGTGCAGGGATTGTAGTTGCTCCTGTTTTTCTGCCTTATTCTACAGTGACAGGCATTTGTATTTAGGAACCTGTGAGTCTTGGGTGACCTCATTTCCTCAGTAAGACATGGCAGTGCAAACACCGTGTCATGAAAGCATAGGGATGACACCGACTCAGAAGACTGATCCTGTCACTGGTCCAGACTAAGACCACATATGTCCTAAGGGACTTGGTTCAAGGCCCTCCAAAAAGACCAACAGGAACTCACAGTGGCATAAAAAGGGCAGAGCTGATCTCAGAGAAGCCTTTGCATGTATGAAAAACCTCATAAATATTTTCATTTAAAAATTCTATTTTGTTCTTTATTTTATGATTTTGGTTGTACAACACTTGCATGTATCTTTTATTTTTGCCTGAGGTCTACAAAGCCTGAAAATGAAAGCATGGATTTTTCCATCAATCTGTGAAATGGAGCTAAGTATCTTTCCCATTTTATAGGTAACAAGGACAAGACAGCAGGATCCCCTCAGAAGGCCAAGTGCCTTTCATGTAGCTGTGCTGGTTATGCCCTTTGGCTCTGTCTCAGAAGCCCAAAGCAGCAGGTCAAAATATGAGGTACAAGATGGGCAGCTCAGGACAAATACTATCCCTCTCCTTGCCTCTCTCTTTCACTTGCAGATGGCTTCAAATCTTCCATTTTTAACTGTTTTCTACTTAAACAAGGACAAATATATTTTTGCCTGAATAATGTTTGCTGTAGGATCCACAAGACTAAATACCATATTATGGCAATATATAGGAGTAAAATCTGCAGCTCTCACTTTGCAGGCTACTGGGTTTGACTGGGTAGCTCCTTCAATAATTTCAAATGGCCTAAGGTAAAAGGAGCTTGGAAAAGATCTCTGATTTCCTTCCAGAGGGATGGAGGAGGAGCAGTGAAGTGACACTGAGCCATCACCATTTCTCCTGCTCTCAGTTTATTGAATATGCACTGCCAGAAAATGCCAGTCTTCAGGACTATCAACAGATTCTTCAATTAATTAAAAAATCATTTCTCAGCAATTATAGTTACATAGCCTCTTGCATGCTTACCAGTCCTACCTTTGAAGTCTATGGTTTTAGGAAAGTTTAATATAAGCTGCTGAAAATTAAGCAAACAACTTATCCACATTATAAAACATTATTGGTTTTTACACTGTTATTTGTAGCTTTCCAGAAAACAAAGTGTCTAAAATAAGATTTTGTCAGGAAAAATCCCAGTGCTATGAGTTAGTTTGCAACAGTCATTCTCTTTCTGGTTCTATCTCAGAATAGATCTTTTAATTTTAACACACAGCGCAGTACAGAAGCATCCTATGCTGCATCTATATGCAGAGATTTGGGTTGTTTTCCAAAGAGTTTATAATTTTTGTCCAAACTTAGGTTATTGTTGAGGTCTCCTTTCCATTTTACTGTGAAGTCTCAGCAAAGCAAAAATTATCCAAACAGGTCATTTCTAAGACATTGTAATTTTTTAAATCCTACTGAGAGAGTAGTTTGAATCATTAAAATGTAGGTGCCATAATCTAAGCCATAATTCATCCATACCTACACAAAATTTCCCAAGAACACAAGATTTCACATTTCCCAAGAACACTTTCAGTGTATAAATACCTTTCCAAGTTTTTTGCAAAATCCAGATAATAATTTAGCTATATTCATTTATATTTTAATTATATTATCGCTTTATACATAATCATACTGTAGTTATGTAATATAATAGTTGACAGAAGTAACAACTGCATTGAGTAATGTCAAACAGAAAAAAGTAAGCTGCTTTTCCTCCTAAGCAATTTGCAGATGCAGAAGAGGGACAGGAGCTGTGTGTCTCAGGCCAGCCTGTGCCGGTGCGAGGGCACGGGCGGTCACCGATACAGGTCCCAGCAGAACTGCTCCCTCTCCCCTGTATCTGCCACTCAGCCAGCTGTTAAATGAGGCAAAGATACCTAAGGCAAGACAGAAAACAACACTCTTTGGGAACACCGTTGAACACATCCAATTATACATGAATAGAGCTTGCAGGGTGTGGCCTGATCCTACCAGCTGCTGACAAACAGCAAATGAACGTCAGGGAAAGCTGAGGCTCCTGCTGGTACTGGGCATCAGCCTGGGCATCAACTGCACCTCCTGATGGACCTTAATCAAGTCTCTCCACATAAGCTTTTCCCAATAGTGTTTAACCTGTCTGAACTGTGCACAAGTCTGGTTCCTGTGAGTGGAGGTTTCTAACAGGCTAGCAACAAAAGAATAAAAACACCCAAACAAAACACTCAAAAAAAAAAAGCCCAAAAAAACAAGAAAAGGCAAATAAAGGAAGATGGGCACAGGGAAACGACAAATGAATTGCACCATGTCCAAGCTACATGTGCTAGGATAAAAACCCCTTCACTGTGGGTAACCATCCACTACCCACTCCTATAGCAATAAGTGATAACTGAGGGCCCCTAGAACAACCCAAGTAGTCCGAGATTATTTCTGAACAGCTCCTAAGAGCCTAGATGCTGTGATGGATGGCTCCTTACTTGAAACCTTCTTTCCCAAAAAGCACAAACCTGTCAATATTTGTAAGCTTTACTCACACAGGTCAGCAAATACAGTAGGCAAATATGCAGAGCAAAATACATTTTGATTGATTAGACACTTTGGAGAGAAGGCACCATGTTCTTTATTACAGATATTTATCTTGTAGTCTTTTCCACTCTGCTGCTTGTTAGTGCATATGGAGAGTTTTGCTTGTATTTTTAAATACTGGTAAGTGTGAGACACATGGGAAAAGTTTTCTGTGGATTTTCTCTTATTTTAATTGAAATGAGGTCTGTAATGCTGGCCTAATCATGTCTTGTTAAGCTCAAACCTGTGGACTTTTTGAGTACTTAGGGCATTATTGGGAATTGACATCAACTATGCCACAAGAAGTACAACTAAGATTCCCATCTTTACAAATATTTCAGGTGTCCATTGTAAAATCAGACACCATAGAAGCAGCAGCTTTTCTCTGTCTGCACAACGTATAGTTGGGAATATGCCAGCATTTTGCCACCCAAAATGATCACCAATAGGTGGTGCCACTCTTTCCAAATTCAGTGCAGGATTCTTCCTCTCTGTCTCTCAGGCAAATTCTCCTGCACACCTCATCTTCCTGACACATCTCTCTCAAAGCCTTTTGTTGATAAATACACAGTTCCCAACAGATTGATCTCATATTTTCATATTCCTTCTTTGCTGCTATGACCTTTAGTTGCTCTTGCACACTAGTCTTTGGTTTTTCCCCATGCTCCAGTGTTTTGCAGCCAGCTGTCAAGCAGGAACTTCTGGGAACGTGATTCCCACACCCAGAGCTTTGGCCGCATTCCCAAAGAGCTTACCTTTGTCTTCATTCAAAGTTCTTTTATCATGACTGTATTTTTCCACTCTTTCTGAAAATGGTCTTAACAGTGCTCCAAAACAAATGAATCATTTTCACTCAAAGTCATCTTTAATAGAACATTTATAAAATTCTGCTTTTGAATGCAGAAGCAAGAATTTAAAGAAAGGAAAAGGTCATATAAATATAAATCAAAATCTGTCAAATGATGTAGAATAGCTCTGGTGATACGAGTCTTTTATCTTAAGCAAGGATATTCTTTTTGCTTGTTGATTCAGAATTCAAACTGATAGGTTTATTCTGCTTTCAGCAACTGGTTCAGGGCAATATCCTGTAACTCCAGCTTGCAGTTATCACAGTGATAATGCTCCTGATGGAAGTCATGACGTTTTGCACTGATGGGGAGAGCCAGGCTTGTCACTATCCAGCTGTCAGCGTTGCACTTTACATTGTCCTGAGCCCTGTGCAGGAGCCAGGAAGTGCCAGTGACAGCTGGACCAGTGGGACCTCATTGGAGACCAACACACCTCCTCTCATAGCTGTGATACTCAGGGTGTGTGTTTGCATTTGTAACAGCTTTGGTAAGACTTTTTTTCCAGTGCTGTCTATAAAAAGCAATAGATTTAACTCTAAGCAAATGCTGACTGGGCTACTTCTGACAGCCTGGCTCTGGAGCAGGATGTACCCTGTAAGAGAAGGAAAGCTGCCAGTTCCAGCACCCCTGCAGTACAGTATGGTCTGTCCATGTCCCTCTTGATTCCCCTTAGAGGGAATGTCTAGGCCAGAACACTTTTGGTAAGAGACTGCTTCCCCAAAAGCTTGATTCCTAACTGCGAGGAAAAAAAAAGGGAAGACATGAGTACTTCAGATCATAGAATTTTAGAATCATAGAATGTTAAGGGGTTAGAATGGGCCTTAAGGATCATCTAGTCCCAAGCCCCTTCTGCAAGGGGCAGGGATATCTCCCACTAGACCAAGTTGCTCAAGGTCTTATCCAACCTGGCCTTGCACACTGACAGGGTTGGGGCATCCACAGCCTCCCTGGACAACCTATTCCAGTGTCTCACCACCGTCACAGTAAAGAATATCTTCCTAATATCTAAACTAAATTTCCCCTCTTTCAATTTGTGCCCATTACTCCTTGCCCCATCACTGCAGTTCCTGATGAAAAGTCCCTTCTGGCTTCCCTGCAGGTCTGTTCAGATACTGGAGGGTTGTTATGAGGTCTCCACACAGCCTTCTCCAAGCTGAACAGCCCAAACTTTCACAGCCTGTCATCACAGGGGAGATGCTCCAGTCCTCTTACCAACCCCATGGTCCTCCTGTGGACTTGCTCCAGCAGTTCCATGTCCTCCTTCTGCTGGCAACACCAGAACTGTGCACAGTTCTTCAGGTGGGGTCTCACAAGGGCAGGATGGATGGGGAGAATCGCCTCCTATGACCTGCTGCCACTCTCCTTTTGATACAGCCCAGGATTCTCTCGGATTTCTGGCCTGCAAGTGCACATGGATGGCTCATTTTAAGCTCTTCATCAACCACCAACCATCATCCCCAAGTCTTTCATGCAATGCTGTGCTCTCTGACCCTTTTGAATGTCATCCATAGCCCTTAGAGTACGTATAAGGTAACTGCCAGAAATCCCTCTGACCTTAAAGGTGCAGATACTCTGAGCCCTCTAACATGCCCAAAGGGCTGGAGCACTTCACTTGGAGGTGCAGGCAGCCAGGGAAGGTCCCTGGCTGGGCCTCAGCTTGTCAACCTATGCCATATACTTGGAGAGCAGCAACATCCTTGCAACACTGCTCTTTACCTCCCCAGTTATGAGGCCAAAGGTTGTCAAGCTATTTTTTCCTTCTACTCAGCTTAATGGATGTTGAGGGAACTTTTTTTTTCCATTTCTCACACCTGGAAGGATGAAGTACATCTCTCCTCCTCCAGAGAGGAGGAGACTCTAAGCTTCAGGGCAAGACTCTTCCCTCAAGGCTTAGAGAATCCTCTGGGGCAATGCTGAGAATAGATTTGTCATTACCTCGTGGAATGATGATCAGAAAAGCATTGTATGAGGGTGGAACATGGTGCTCATCATAATATTTTAAAAATAGTGTCTGGAACTGCATTTTGTGTAGGTCTTGATCCCTTGTTAAATTAAGGTACTTTAAGAAAATAGAGTGGC
The DNA here is from genome assembly GCA_013398075.1 of Notiomystis cincta. NCBI lineage: Eukaryota > Metazoa > Chordata > Aves > Passeriformes > Notiomystidae > Notiomystis > Notiomystis cincta. Next base: position 63,458 of record VZRX01006162.1, read on the forward strand.
TCAAAGCCTTCATGGGGGCAGAGGCAAATAAACATCCCATTTCTGCATCACCTTTGAATTTAAGCATGCCTGATCTGGAACCCTAAGTTTTGGGCAGTTTTGGGCATGGGCACTTTTTGACCTTAGGACCCACCAGAGCTGGGCAACAACCGAGTTGTTTGACAGGCGGCCGCCTCCCTACTGAAAACCACATTCTGTGGATGATGCCCAAATTCCAAAGCTGTGAAGCCTGTTTGACTTCAGACAAGGCACAAGAGGGGATGCCTCCATCATCAACCTCGCATCTCTAAGTCAGGTTTTCTTTTCTTTCCCTCCAGCCTACCCTGAGTTAGTTATTGTTACTGATCCTCCTCCTGCCGGTGGGAAGGAAGTGCCTTGTGCCCTCCAGGGTCCATCTGATACCTTACTGAAGCTTCAGTGCTCTGCACCTACACCCTGTACAGAGAGGTATTACCTTACTTTCCCAGCCTGTCTTTTTTAGTTTAACTGAAAGTACAACTCCTAAACTGCAGCTTCTAACATGTGTGCATTGCTCTAGATAAGATCATGCTGACCCTGTAGGAGACTCCACATTAAAAGGAATTGTTTTGTTGCATGAGTATGATTTACGAGTATTGAAAAATAAAAAGGATCCTAGCATGGGAAATAGAAATCTGATATGGGGAAAAGAGATATTGTTTGAGTACACACTGGGAAACATTGACATCCTTGTTACAGCTCTGGAGAAACCAGATCAGTTTAGCCGCATGATCCAAAACATAATGGAGCCTCACATTAATTTTAAAGATGCCAGTAAATCAGTAAGCATTTGAAGGGTGAAACAAATGTCCTGAGCATGAATATTCATCTATGTCTCTGGTAGGTTTTATACTAGTCTAGCTGATTTACAGAAATTGCTGAAGCAAACATCTTTCACTCAGTATCAGCACCAGATACAGTGTATGACATTTGTAAATTCACTGAAGAAACCAGATCATCTGTGAAGAGGAACTTTTCTGATCCTTGACTATAGATGTAAGAGAAGAGTAAAACATAGAACTGAGCAGAAAGCCAGACCTACCCTAAATAAGTGTGATCCCAAGAAAAAGACCAGAGAGACAGGTTTGGAAATAAGCTGCCTGGAAGAGGCTTGCTAGAGGCACAGAAACTATCTTTGTTTTCTTAATCCCTCCAATGCCCAAAGGAACAGGGCTCAGAAATTTGATTAGAAACAACATAGCATCAATTTCTCCTAAAGAGAATAACTTGCAAAGCCTCCACATTTTTGGCCAGGAAGAGTTTTAGATTTGCTGCTTTACAGCTGCTCCAGGATGAGCTTTTTAAACATTTTGGAACTGCATCCTTTTTTCCCCCAGTTTATTCCATTTTTTCAGGCTTGTCTAGAACTGGTACATATTGTCACTCCTCTGCCAGGTAGGAACAGATTTGAAGCTTTGCAGGCTGGTGTAGAGCAAGAAACCTGTTCTGCAGGAATACATTTTGTAAGTGTCTTTGTTTTACCTGCAGACATTGTGTGTGTAGGTATAGACAAAAATAGATTCAAGAAAATACTTTGTTGAACTATGAGGCCCCAGCAGAACCGTGTGGCTCCTGCTGCACAGCCTCCAGTGCTGTCCAAGCCTTGTTTTTCTGTTTATAAATCACTAGCCTGTACTGAACACTATTTGTTTAGTTGCTTATTTAATGTTGGTAGAGATTGAAGAGAACAAAGGCTAAAACAGAGATGTGCAAATTATTACTTAGTACCATTAAATTTAGTGTCTTTTCTGCTAATAGATAAGACAATTTCTGTCTAAAATATTTTTGACTCAGTTGTACACTATGGCAACAAAAAGACATTTTTAGGTCTTTCTGCTGCTTCCAAGTTCAGCTGCTTTTTTCCACTGTTTTATTTCTTTGCTTTGTACTAGACAGTTTCAACATTTTGTCTTGTTTTTCCTGTTTCTCAATGTTCCTAATGAAAACTCCAACAATAAAAGACCAATAAAAGCTAAATTCACACTTGATGTGGGATTTTATCATATATTTTCCATAAATTTCCAAATCCCTACCCCCAAAATCCACAAACAGGAAATCCTTAAAGCCAAGGGATTTTAGGAGAAGGTACAACTGGTGGTGTCTCCCAGTTCTCACTCACATGTTAGCCAAATGGAAATAATACTTGAAATTAGTTGCACAGGTTCTTATTCTCTAAGCTTAATGCAAAAATTGTTACCTACTCTATTATTTAATGTGGAATGACTAAATAACTGCATTTTTCTCCAGTCCATAAGAGCTATTGCATAGGCTTAATGGTACTCATAAGACTGTATGAGAGACAGGGGGGCTGATGACACGTAACAGAGTCTCCAAACATCACTGATAGACTCAAGAATCAATTCCCTGCACTTGAAAACCAGTTCTCTGTTCCTACCTATTCACTCAAAGACAGAGGAGCAGTGTCTCTGTCAGCTGGGTGCCAGCACAGGTGCTGTGCTCAGTGGCTTGAGAGGATTGTGCAGCAGCACCAGGCACTGGTGGACAGCAGGGGCCTGACCTGGCCTGCTTCTCCCCTGCCAGTGTAGCCAGTCTGACATGAGTGGGGTGAGTCCTTCCCTCGCTTCCCTTGAGCACAGCTAGAGCATTTCAGCCCTGCTGGGACCGGGGGCTCATCCCAAGGGCTGCAGTGGGCATCACACCCGGACACAGCAAGGCTCCCCACCCCAAACAGAACCCACAGCTGGGGAGCACACACAAAGGGAGATGTGGTCAGCTGCTTTTCCAGTGGGCAGCCTCTGTTTGGCACTTAATGGGCTTCAGTGAATCAATTCAGAGGTCCCAAGGAGTTAAACACAGATATAATTCCTTCTCTCATAGCAGGCTGGGGATCTGTGGACAGGGCTCAGCCACAATGCTAAAATCCCATTCAAGCAGAAATGTCACGTTATTTACTTGCTAAAACAATGCTCTTATTGCAAAGACATGTTAGGAGTGAAAATATGACAGCATCTATTTTAGGTTGTCATTGATCTTTAATTTGCTATGACCTGAAGGTTTTCCATGTAGTCAGTGCTTTTTGGCCAAAATATATGACTGCAGGGAAATGAGTAAATGAGTGCCAGAGATGTTCTTTTTTTCCTATGAAAAGACTGAAATTGCTTTGTGTAAATGTGTGGAAAATGCTGATATTTTGTTTCTATAAATACTTTGCCTCCTGCGTGCTGTATTTCATTTGTGCTGTTTCCTAGGAGTATTTGGCTTCTTATCACTTTTACACAGCGTGCTGAATACCAATGAGCTACAGTTTACCCAGCAACCAAGCTGTGGAACATTTGTGGCTGTTGTGCATTTCCTGAGCAAGAGTAACTACTGAATGAAGCAGATTACCCTGTAGCCTTGAAAAACACTGAGGATTATAAAACATGCATTTAGTGGATAAATACACAGAGGAAAATGCACAGACGATCTCTGTTTCTATATATATGGATGTGCATATACATGAATATATCTGAGTGATACAGAAAAAAACAACCCTGAAATAATCCATCATTTTTAATAGCAATTTAAATATAGGGGAAGCAAAAAACCTCGAAATTGCATTTCTTGTTCTCAGTGATACCACCTACAACCAGGATCCTTGTTTATGGAGTCTATAAACAAGGCTCCATTACCACAGACTCATGTGATCACAGGATGATTCAGGTTGAAAGGAACCTCAGGAGATCACTGGTGCAGCCTTGGCTCAGAGCAGGCCAGCTCTGAGGTCAGACAGGGTTTTTCAAGGCTTGATACAGTTGTTCCTTGAAACCCCCAAGGATGGAGACTGTGCAGGATGTCAGAGCAGCTGCCCCACTGCCTGATTGTTCTCGTGGGGAAAATCTCCACATATCCAACCTGAACCTCTCTTGTTTCATCATCTGTTGTCTCTCATTTTCCTACCACGTGTCTCTGTGGGTTAAAACCCTGTCTCTGCCCCCTTGATGGTCTCCCCATAGATGCTGGGTGGCTGCTGTTAGGTGTCTCCAAAGCCATCTCTTCTCCAGGCTGGACAGACTCAGTTTCCTCAGCCTGCCCTTGGAGGGAAAGGCTCCAGGCTCCAGCCAGCCTGTGGGCTCTTGCTGAACTCATCCCAGCTCATCCTCCTCTTCCTTTCACTTGAAAGGCTCAAAACTGGGCACAGGACTGCAGGCAGCCTCAGCACTGGTGAGTAAAGGGGGTACTCCCCTGACCTCCTGGCCACACTCTCACTGATACAGCCCTGGTAAGCCCTGGCCACTTCTGCTGCCAGGCACGCTGCTGGCTCATGCCTGGCTTGTACCCACTGACATGTCCATGTCCATCTCAGCAGAGCTGCTTCCCAGCCAGCTGGGCACCAGCTGTGTCCCTCCCAAGTGCAGGATGTGGCATTCATCCACGTTCAATTCAGGACATCCCTGCTGGCCCATTCCTCCAGTGTGTCCAGGTCCCTCTGGATGGCAGACCTGCCCTCCCACTGGCTGTTTGGTGACCCATTTGGTGTAACTCGGTGAGAGAGCACTCCTGGGGTCATTGAGGAGGATGTGAAACCAGACAGGTCCCAGGACACCTGCCTGCTGCACTCCACTTGTTACTGGCCTCAGGTGTGGGATGGTCCATTCACTCTGCCCTTTGAGCACAACCATCCAAGCAGCTTTTAGGCACCACTTGCCCACCCATCCAGACTCACTTGGATGCAAGAACATCACAGGAGAGAGTGTCAAAAGCCTTGCTAATGTTCAGGTAAATACCACCCATTGAAGAAAAGTGTTTCTGGAGAACTCCATGATTTTACCAGTGACCAAAGTTAGGCTGACTGGCTTGTGTTCCCCATGCTTTTGGTCTTTTCTGAAGACAGGTGTAAAATTTGCTCTCCTACAGATCTCAGGGACTTATCCTTCTCTCTGACACCTCTCAAAGGTGACAGAGTGACCTTACAAGGGCAGCAGCCAACAGAGTGAGCAACCTTGGATGCAGCCCATGGACACCTATGGGCCAAGATCTCTAGAGATTCCTCCTCCTGCCACCCTCTGCACTTCTGATGCATTTTGGCACTGGGGTGAACCAAAACAACACTTTGCTGGGGAGTGAACGTCCTAGGAGAACCAAGAGGAAAGATTCAAATCTTGTCAGGAGCATTTTTGGTGAGAAACATGAACTGTTTTGACAAGACTTTGGGAAGTATCAGGAAGCTTTCCCCGAGTTGGGTAACCAGCCATGGGCAGAGGAGGGATGGAAAAATGCGCTCAGAATTACACAGTTGAAGTTATGATCCCAGTCAGTCTGATCTTCTTCTCACCCAAAGCTTGAGCAAGACTTTGTGTTGCCTTGAGAGGGAAATGACAGTAAGCTCTGAGGTCCTTAGCACTCCCCATGCCTCTGCCACTTCTTTAATTGCTAAAATACACACATGAATATGCCAGATCTTCTTATACAGGAGCACTTCTAGTGTCTCAAAGCAATTTGAGTCTTGTTGAACTGATTGACAAACATAATACAGAGGCACTTGGCAATTTTTGCTTAAATTAAACTCTAGTCAGTGACATAGTTTGCCAAGGTGGGCAATGATGTTATGATTATTGTAAGTTACAGGTTTACATATCATTATTTTACATGATCTACTTAATACCTGGGGTTTTAAACCTGCATTCTTTGCTCTGGTACATTGGGATAGGCTTTTCAGGGCACTGGATTAGGTCGTATGCTGTAGAAATATAGAAATATATTTTATAAATATAAAATATTCTAACATAATGTAACATCATTAAAAAAGAACATAATTAGTGAAAATACTACCTCCCCTCTGTAGCACAGAGGTTGCCACACATGATTTTCATGGGACTGGCATAAGAGAAAATGAAGGGAGCTCACATGAAATGAGCATAAACAGCAAGAGAGGGCCACCTTCTATCATGATGCTCTCCATGCTGGGAAGGCAAGTGGGAGAGCATCCAGCAAGGATCAACCCACCTTCAGGCAGTTACTTAATGAGGAAATGACAAGGGAGCACAGATCTCTACAAGTATTTCAGAGTATAAATATTGTAGTGGAAATACAGTAGGGCATGGAAGAGAAAGGAACAGGCAGAGCTTGACTAGAGCCCCAAACCCTTTTGTCAGCACTGCCCCTTCACACTTCCAGCAGCATTCAGCATGACCAGGCTGCACAACAGACTGGAGCTGCATAGAAATTAGGAGGAAAAAGAGAAAAATCTAACAAGGAGTGCACCAAATTCTATGTTGTCAATATACCCAAGCTGTTCTGCATCTCTTTGGGTAATCTTAGACTATTCTGCCTGTCCTCATTTGCTGAAATGAGATTTGACTTTCCTGAAATGCAGAAAATACAGCACCTTTTAGCATCAATAAAGCTGTGTCAGATTAAGTCTGACTGGTGTTTAAAACCTCCAATGTCTGTCATTTGATGGACATTATCTTAAAGTTCATCTCAAATGTGCAGAAGCCAATATGGGGTCATTTTCAGGGAAATTGGGACTGCAGAGGGTTTGCTCTCTTCCAAAAGGTAGTGACTGTCTGTTCTGTAAGGGTGCTGTACCCAGCAGTCCTGGTTTGAATGGCAAGGTTGGAAGTAGTTCAGTGCACATGAAATCAATAAGTGGAATTGGGGTGAAATGGTCAAGGAACTGCAGTTGATCAAACAGCAGTTGATAGAATTTATTACCTGACTGTCCAATTTGTCCATAAACAGATATATACAAGGCAAAATCCAGCATCCTGTTTAATAGTCCCTTGCCATGATTCCCACAAAGCCTGCTTTCCTTCTCCCAGGGCCTCCCTGCCTCTGTGGGTTATCTGAAGTTACAGGGTATCTAAGGATTCATTTTCATCTGCCTATGTTTTTCAGGGGCTGCAGATTACCTGAGCTTTGTCCAAACATGGAAAAAAAATACAGTAATTCTGTTTCACTGAATTCAAAGGATATAATTCACCCAGAAATGGATCACTTTTTCTATAGCCAATGCCATAGTCTTTCTGTCCTTAAAAACATAAAGGATGCATTTTACTTTCATTTACAAGTGTAAATTATAAATATTTTCTTCTTTACTTTAAGGTGGAAAGAGAGAGCTTAATCCCTTGTTAATTTTCTGGGAAGTCAAGTGGTCAAATTTCATATCAAATTTCACATAGCAAAACAGTGAAATGCAGCTATCCCACAAATACCAAAATCTCTTTTTTTTCATAGAATTGTCATCCTTTCTGTGGGGTTTTTCTTTTGCCTGATGTCCTAAAGAAATGAGACTTCTCTTACTGCCTCTATTTGCATTTGTGCCTGTTTGCCAGGGCCCTTTGATAACTTTGGGCTCACGGAGTTTAAACCAGTTTGGAGGGAAGGGTGAAGGACACAGAGATCTGAGCTCCCACTCAGGGAGCTGGTGGGAAGAAGAGATGAGGGGCAGGCAAGGAGCATCGAGCTGCCCCTCCTTCTGCTGAGCCCTTGCAGTACCAGCAGCTGGCAGCAGCTGGGCTTGGCACAGCCAGAGTACGGTGCCAGCTGGAGCTGCTTCCCACCTCTTGCCCACCTGACAGGCACAGAGGTGGGGCAGGGGTGGAAGGAGGGCAACCACTGCCTGAGGTCATGAAACTGGCATAGGGAGGAAGTGCAGATCCCCAGTGGGTGAGGATGCAGGGAGGGAAGGTGCATGGGGATGTGGGTGCACAGCCTTAGCTCAGACTCCATTAATTTTGCTCTTCCAGAAACAACTTGCAACTCCCTTGGTCTCCCAGGGATTCACAAGTGAAGGAAAAAGACAGGCATGTGGGTTGTTATGTTTACTAAGTTTTTGTTCCTTCAGTGGTGCTAATATATTATTAATACCTCATCTCAAGAAGTCTCAGTGCAGGGGAGGACTGGAGGTGAGGCCACGTGTGGAAATCTCTGGGGCACCCCAACTCGTTCTGCCTGTTCCTCTTTCCATGGTGATCCCTTTCCAGATCTGGGATTTGGAGCCACTGTGAATCTTGGCTTAGGGGCCTTTTATAAAACATGAGAGCAAGGGCAGCACATGTGAGCAACTCCTCTTTTTCTGGTGTAATTTGAATAACCACCTTCACCACACAAGCATGCTGCTGGTGTAAGGGACCAGGGCTGGGGAGCATGGTGTCCCTGCAGAGGACATGCCAGCTCTCCCTAAGGAGGGCTTGGAAACTGTATATTTTCTTTGATTTCTGAATATTTTTTTAAATAGTTTTCATAAAAGCCTGTCCTGTAGTGCTACAGTTCAACAAAGTAAATTGCTTCTGTGCTTCTTTAAAGAAAAACTGCAGTAACATACCAGGTGTGCAATCTGGACCAGAAATCTTCAGAAGTCAAGAGCAAAGGACATTAAATCCTGACCAAGCAGACTAAACATTTGGTCTGAGAGCTGGAGAAAATTCAAGATAATAATAACGTGCTCTGCATGTTGCAGTACATCTCCTCTAGCAGTTGGAGTCCAAAAAGGTCACATCAACCATGAGTGAAGAAAGAAAGAAAAATATTCAGCAAGATGAATATTGCTCAGAGCATTAATTTTCCCATACCTTCTCCCACAGCAGGGTCACAGGCAATTAAGGGTCCTCATAATGGGAACACTTCCACTGACACACTTTACTCTCACCTGCAATTTTTTCAGATTTCTTACTTTGGAGAGGCAGTGTGCTGTGATCCAACAAAACTCATTTTTATTTGCAAACTAGCCTAGAAATTAAATTTTCTCAGACAAAAGGTTGATGTGTTTTTCCCTTCCATGCTCTCATTTTGTATGGGGTGACCTGATCAGCAGCCTTCTGTCTGTAACTGTGCACTTTTGTCAAGTTACAGGAAAAAATACAGTCAAAGCCTCTATGTTGGTACTTACCCAATAAAGCAGGGGTTTATGGAAAAGGGATTGAGAAGCTAATATGAGAACACGTGAGAAATGCCCTTCTGATCCTGAAGAATCAAAGCTGACAACTTTCACATCAAGGTATTTATTTTAATATTTATGTGCTCCTAAATGCTCTTCTGATTTATTTTCTCTTTGCGATTCAAGATAAACACCCAAAATTTTGGGAAAGAGAAAGAGCTGTTGTGTTAGAAGAAATGACAGTGACAACATCATACACCAAAGTGTTGAGATGCCTCAGCCATTCTCACCTGGGAATCAGAGTATCTGGACCTGCTCTTGGAAGACCCTGTGCACCACCCTTCAGGTCTGCACGTGGAGCCCCAGGGGATCCCCTTCCTGAGGGGATTACAGAGGCTCTTTACAGGCATGGCACAGCCTTTGCAGCTCTCCTGCCTGTTCAGGGGTTTATAGCATGCCTGCTGACATGCTGCCTGGGTTCTCTTTGCCCATCTGAAAAGCTGTTTTATCTATGGCTGTTGAGTAGCACCATCTTTCATACGCAGCCGACTGCATTTATTTGTGGCATGACTTAAATGGATGCACCTGCAAGCCTACATAAAAAATCACCTGAGCCTGTGAGCTGAAATTTGAAGGAAAGCAGCAAAATGCACATTTCAGTATTATTTCTCATTCTTTGATGTTCTACTTCAACATCAAATTCAGTTTTCTGTTTTCTTCTCAGAAAAGAGAGAAGATTTCATTTTCACGCCACTGCATTTATATACTACTGCATGGATAAAATAAGCATCACTTTTTAAACCAAGCAATTTGTAAATATTCTTTTAAGGAAATTTATGTGTGTATGTGCTTATCTATATGCATATTTGTATTTTTAACCCCTCAAATACCTGCCTTCTGTCATGTGAATTTTCCAAAACAATCACTCATTTTTAATTTGAGCAGGACAGGACCATCTGCTGTGTCCTTCTGGTGCTCCAGGCTCTCTCCTCAGCCTCTGATAAAGCCCACACTCTTCACACTGGTGCCTTCCTGTGCAGTACCCTGGCCCTGCTGCACCTGCCTCTCATTCCACCTTGTCTTCCTCTGACTCATGAGGAACCCCCTTGACACCTTCACGACCACCAGCAAGTGCTCTGTGCCTGGCAGCCCCTCACTGAGTGCAGCAGGGATGCTGCAGATGGGGCTGCACACAACACCCCAGATGGGGACAGCAGGAGAAAATCCTTCTTCCTCCTCCGTGGGGAGATAGAGAGGATCACCAAATAAACTGCATGTAAAGCAGTTAAATCAGAAGACACCTTGTCTGCACAATTAATTGTGGGCAGTGCTAGCAGGTGAATAGTTTTCCATTTTGAAGTGTCCTGGGATTTTTAGGTGTCTGCAGGAAACAGCTTAGCATGAGTGAAAGTTGGAGAACTGAGCTGTGGAACTGGGGTCCAGTCTTTGTATCTTTTAGAGAAGGTGCTGTACACACCACTCTGGCATTTGCAGACATTTAAACCTTGTAGCAATACTGAGCCCCAAAGCCGAGTTTCCTGACAGAATGCTGAGTGCCACTTGGAAAGGGGCAATGTATCAAAGGCTTCTCAAAGTGGCCACAGCAGTCACACTTCATGGAGAATGTCTTGTCTGGTTCATGGGGACATCATGACTTTGTCACTGTTTTGGGAAGTTATTGTTGTGTCTTTTTCATGGAATCATAGAATAACACAAGTTGTAAGGAACCCAAAGGATCACCAAGTCCATCTCCCTGTTTCTCATAGGATTACCACACAACTAAGTGACATCCAGATCCATGTTCCTTGAACTCTGTCAGGCTTGGAGCCATGACAATTTCCTCGGGGAGGAGTGACTGACCACCCTCTCAGCTAAGACCCTTTTCCTAATGCCAGCCTGCACTTCCCTTGATGCAGCCTCATTCATTGCCTTGTGTCCTAGCACTGGTCACCAGAGAGAGTTCAGCATCTGCCCCTTTGCTGACACTTTGAGGAGTTGTGGCCCCCTCTCAGCTTTCTCTTCTGCAAGCCAAACAAACCCAGCAACCACAGCCACTCCTCCTTAAGTCTTGCCCTCAGGATCTTTCACCATCCTGGTTGCCCTCCTCTGGACAGTCTCATACCTTTATATCCTTTCTTACACTGTGGTACCCCAAACAGCAGAGCAGACTCGAGCTGAGGCTGCCCCAGGGCAGAGCAGAGCAGGACAATCCCCTCCCTTGCCTGGCTGTGATGCTGTCCCTGGTGCCCCCCAGGACAGGGTTGGCCCTCCTGGCTGCCAGGGCACTGCTGGCTCACATCCAACTTTCCACTGACCAGGACCCTCAGATCTCTTTCCACAGGGCTCTTCTCCAGGCTCTCATCCTCTGATTTGTGTGTATAATCAGGATCACCTGTCCCAGGTGGAGAATCTGGCACTTGCTCTTGTTAAATTTCATATGCTTGGTGACTGCCCAGCCCTCTGGTCTTACCCACATCTCTCTGCAGGGCCTCTTTACCCTGTGGAGGGAGTCCACAGCTCTTTATCCTGGAGGGAATCCACAGCTCCTCCCAGTTTAGTATTGTTGGCACACTTACTTAATGTACATTCATTTCCTGTGTTCAGATAATGTATAAAAACCTTACAGAGCTCTGGCCCTCAAATGGAGCCCCAGGGAACCCCACTGGTGACTGGCTGACAGTGTGATGTAACCCCATTTACTGTAGCACTTTGAGCCCAACCTGTCACTCAGCTTCTCACCCAGTTTGTTACGGACTTTTCTAGCTGCATGCAGGTTATTTTCTTCAGAAGGATACTGTGAGAGACAGTATAAAACCCCCTTTGATTTCTGATAGTATTCTTATAATTTTAAAATTATTTTTTTCTGGCACTTTCAAAGACATCAGGATAAAGCACCAGTGACCCAGCTGAAAGAGAACGACAGGAAATCCAGCAGCTTTAACGGTTCACAACAATTTCTGCCTGCTTGCCAATGAAATAAACATCCTTAGATTATTGTGGCTGTAGAATTAAGATGCAGATGTGGTGCATAACAGCTCCTGCAAAGAGATGTATTACACAAATCATTAAAATCACTGAAAAGATTAAACGAGGCAAAGAAAACTGGGACTAACGCTGACCTCAACCAATTTCTGTGTCTTGTTTCTGCCTAATCAGATGATAAATTAATTAAACCGCTAGCTCAGGTGTTGCTCACGTTTCCTGAGTTTCTGCCTGATGCGGGATTGTGTCTGGGTGGAGATGGAGACCTGGCTCTGCTCAGCACACAAAGAGGAGTCTCACTGCTGCCTTCGAGCACCCAACGGGAGGCTCTGCTGGACTCTGTGGGCAGTGGGGAGGGCAGCGGGCACAAGCTGCGGCAGCGGAAATCTCACGGGAATTTTGTGACTGGCCCCGGCAAACCGAGAAGAGAGGCTTGGACACAAAGGATACTGAAGGTTACAAGAGTAACAAAACGCAATTCTTTCATGTTACAAGACAAGTAACTTGTAATCCAAAGTTATAAGCGCAATTCTTTTGTTGATGTGCGCGAAGTGTCTCAGTCAAATTTGGGCACCACAAATGAGAGGTGAAATTGGCAGTGCTGAAACCTCTCAAGCATTCAGATGCAGCACGATCCAATTAATGTGTACTTAACACACACATACTACTGGAAAGCAACTGGAATTGTGTGGTCTCATCACCCATTTGCTTCTTTCATGATCTGGACACCCCTCGAGTTGGTCTTAGAGCCGTGGAATCATTTCGGTTCGACAAGACCTCCAAGGTCATCAAGTCCAATGGCTACCCCAGTACTGCCAGGTCCACCACTCAACCACGTCCCTAAGCCCCACACCTACACAGTAGGTTGTCCAGAGAAGTTGTGGGTGCCCCATCCCTGGAAGTGTCTAAGGTCATGCTGGATAGGCCTCTGAGAAACCCAGTGTAGTGAAAGCTGCCTGTGGTAGGGGGCTTGGAACTAGAAGATGTTTAAGGTCTCTTCCAACCCAGATCATTCCATAATTCTGTGATTTTTTTAACACATCCAGAGATGGTGATTCCATTGCTTCCGAGGCACCCTCTTCAATGCCTGAAAACACTCTCAGCAAAGAAACTTTGCCTAATATTCAATCTAAACCTCCTCTGGTGCAACTTGAGGCCGTTTCTTCTCGTTCTGTCACTTATTACCTGGTGGGAGAGACACCCATCCCACTACAATGTCCTTTCGGTTAGTTGTAAAGAGCAAGAAATCCTCCCTGCCCGGAGCCTCCTTTCCTCCGGGATAAACCCCCCCAGCTCCCTCAGCCTCTCCTCGTAGGACTTGTGCTCCAATCCCTTCACCACCTTCGTCGCCCTTCTCTGGACACGCTCCAGCACCTCAATGCTGCCCCGATTTCCTGGAGGAGCATCACTCCGGCGCCCCCACGGGAGCCCCCCACGCCCCTGCCTCCTGCGGGGCTTTCGGCTTTTTGTCCCGCCGGGAGGCGGAGGGCGAGGTGCCCCCGCCCTC
>VZRX01006162.1:80054-109828 GCA_013398075.1 Notiomystis cincta
ATTTATATAATTATTTAAAATTATTTAACTCTCCTTTATTTCATTCACTTGATTTTTACACACCTTTCTTTATCTGATCCTTATTTTTTTCATTTTTAGTTCACCCTTTTTTCTTTAAAAAAAAGTATTAGCCCTGCTTCAAGGTTGTCCTCCCTTCACACTCCAAAGGACTGGCATTTCTCTGTGTTACTCAATATGAGCTGGTGTGTTTGAAACTGTGAATACAACCTGAAAAAATTCCTCATTCCACCTGCCTTTCCAAGCTGAAATGTAGCTGTGGAAAACATTTGTCCTTTTGTACAGGAAGACCAGTGCTCATGGAACTAACTCTTGCTAAAATCTTGAAGGCAAATAAATATTGTGGTGGGGTATGTTCAGGGTCAATAGTCTGCTACATGTGGAGTAGCCAACAATGGAATTTGCAACTAATGGTAAATGGTATATGCTAAAATCCATGATTCAGCTACATCTGGATTTTTCAGAGATAGCAAGTTATCTAAGCACTCTCTTTTCCTTGCATCTACAGGAAAAAACTTATTTGCAGTAGTTTGTGGAAAGGAAGAACAGCATTTTTCATTGTGCCATTAGTGACCTGCTTTCAAGTGCTGATGGGCTTGTCCCAGCAGCACAGCACCATCGTGGTAGTTGTGCTGGTCACTGCAACCAGATCCCTGTCTCATGAAACACCCTGCTCTCCTCAGCCAGAGGGCAAACCTCTGTCCCTGACCAGCAGCTGCAAGCCAGGAGCAGGATGAACACCGTAAAGCCTTACAGTTTAAGATTTTTTTTAGCAGGTGAACAAATGGTCTCAGTTAATGGTTGTGGTTGCCTTTCCTGCCAGTTCCATAGAGCTTTTCCTCTTCCCAGCAAATCCCCCCTCCACTTTTTGGGAACTGGCTGTGAGTGGCCTTTCTTTGTGATTTGTTTCTTTGGCCCTGCAGCCAGTAAAACCACTACAGCCTCCATGCCTCGTGTCTCTTAGCTACCAGGGATCAGTAAAGAAGAAGGAGGCCTCAGTGACAAACAGGAATGACAAGTGTCTGTGGTACATGGCCAAAGTCTCTGGCCAAAGAGCAGCTGGGGAGCACCCACAGCTGACACCATCTATAGATGATGTATCTCCAGCTGGGTCCTGCTGCACTTGCAGCACTCACAATGGCATTCAGTCACCCTTAAACTGACTCTGTGTACAGAGTCTGGGTAAAACAGGTCTGAAAATGTTGGGAGCTTTGCTGGTGAACAGACTGGAATTGCCATCTCTTGGGGGCCAGGTTTGGTGATTCAGGAATCTGGCAAAGTGCTGAGTCCCAGCTTGTTGCAGTGTGTGCCGTGAAGCCTTGTTTGTTTGCACTGACCAGTGAGCTGGTGCTGTGCAGGGATGCCAGCTGCCAGGGAGGGTGTCAGGAGGCAGGGTGGCTCTCTGCTCTTGTGGGTTGAATTTGTGGCCCCACACAGCCCTGAAAGGGCTAACTTGCCTCTGACATCTCCCATGGAGATACAACACTTTCTCATCTCTACCCTTGGCCTGTGGTCACTTCATGAAGGATTTTTCCTACACCTAAACTGCAGAACCAAGAGCACTTGTCATCTCCTGCATTCCCATTTTGACTCTTTTGAGAAGAGACCTTGTCTGATAGCATTGTTCCTCTAACTCCCCAGGAGGGCAAACAGAGCTGCTTAGGAATAAGGGAGGCACTTTTATCTCATAAGCCTTTTATAAAGTCAGCATACAGTTGTCTTCATCAGGTATAGCTGTATCATGCAATATCTTGATGGCCACCTGGCTGCAATCACTTTGCAGGGCTGATGGTGTATTCAGGGATGTGTCCTCAAGTGCTCAGGGGTCAAGATGCTCAAATATCAGCTCTTTCTTTAAATGCTGACGTGCAGCCAGGAGGAGCAGAGTGCTGCTGGAATCGATATGTGCTGTCACTATTCCCCCAGTGCATGGGGCCATGCCTTGTGTGCAGCTGGCACCCTGCAGAGGTGGCCCAGCTGCACAGAGCTGCTCTGTGGCAGCCAGAACTAAACCAGGGCAGGGGTCCTGCCGTTAGTGCAGGTGCCAGACGTGCACAGTTCCAGTCAGGGCTGTGTGGGAAGGGAGGTGGCACCGTGTGTGTGCAGGCACAGGAGCTCCCATCAGAGCAGGTGTGCACCCTGGGCAGCCCTGGCACCCCTCTGCTGCCCTGGCTTGAAAATGCTGGTGGTTTGTGAGAGGGGAAGGTAGGACTTGAGCTTCCAAAGTCTGTCTCAAGAGCCTCTCCTACACAGGTCTCCTGCTTCACACAACACATCCCGAGAGGATTACCAAGAGAGGATTGAGTTTTTTGCCTTGTTCACTTTGTTCCTTTTCTGCTGGATGTTTGTGTCATGTGCCATCCCTTGTGCTGCCAGTACTTGCATTGTTCCTTGCAATCTGCCCAAGGAAAGGGGAAAAAGGAACATGAGCAGCTCCACTGAGACTTCCCAACTTTCAGTCTGAAGGAGCTGCCCAGAAACATGCTGAATCTGGCAACTATAGCTTAAAGCACTTTGATGCTAATAATAATGTTACTTAAAGATTTTAAAATACTCTTCTTTTTTTTTTTTTGGTGTAGATTTATTGAAGGAAACAAAATCGAAACCATTTCAAGAAATGCATTTCGTGGCCTTCGTGACCTGACTCACCTGTAAGTTATTTAACACTTGGTAGAATAATTTCTACTTGAACAAAACTCTCCTGGGAGACCACTGGTTTTCATACAGAAAACCTCTCTTCCCTCTGCGTCAGCTTCCTCCTGCTGTCATCAACATGCCTTCCATAAACTAGAAACCAGCCTTAGAGCAATTTCTGCCTGGGCAGCCACATGTTGGGCTGCTGTGTGCAGGCACAGCTGGGCTGGGACACCACTGGAACCCCCAGTGGTGCACTGGTACCAGCACCACACTGCCTACTCATGATGAACCTTCCTGCTTCTTTTCAGTGTGCTCAGTTGTTGCTCTGTGGGTTGCATTTGCACCTGGGCAGAAAAAAAAAAAGCTTTAAATATTTTCCTTTTATGTGAACTTCAAGCAATCTCCATTCTTGAATAAGAATAATTAATGCCTGCTCCTGGTAACTTCTAACAGTGCCAGTGGCTGGACAGTCCCGGATAATTAACGACCTGTAAGTGAGCTCAGACTTGGTAAGAGTTGCAGGAGAAGAGATAGCAATGATATTTAGCTCTAACTTTCTTTTCTAGTTCTTTGGCCAATAACCATCTCAAAGCTCTGCCAAGGGATGTCTTCAGTGATTTAGATTCTTTAATTGAACTGTAAGTAATGAGAATCTTTCTACTGCTTCTGTCACTCTCACTCTCTGTTTTAAGTTCCAGGTGTGTGGTGCTGTATCTGGTATCTATACAGGAAAAAAAAGTGTATTTTTTTGTTCTAGCTTTTTTTCATAATTGTTTGCTTGATAGACTCTCCTAAAGCAACTGCTATTTCTTAACTCACTGTTGCTTCTTGTGATGCTGTATGTAGCTTGTGTTATTGTTCTTTCTGATGTCTCATGTAAATTGTGTTTTAGAGAAAGGGAGACAATGAATTTTAAAATTACAGTTTCTGTGAACATTTTCCCCTGTTATTGTTGCAGATTCCCTGAGATTATTTCAGTACAAGTGATTAGTTTAAAAAAAAACCAAATCACTTCTTTTTCTTGTTTCTGTTGCACATTGCTGGCATTCTCTGCGTATTTCCCTGTGTAACTGTGATTCTCCTATTTTTGGCCTGGCTGTTCCAAACAGCAAAGTAAAATCATAAGCCACAGAAATTGCCAAAGGATCAAAGAACAAGTACAGTGCTGAAATTGCACATACATTAGTAGGAACAATTTAAATTGACTCTACATCAGCAGCGACTCAAAAAATACAAGTCTTACCTCTGTATTTTACATCTGCAAGGCTGCTCTGTCAACCAGGAGTGCTGGAACAGTTTAGTGCAGGAATGGGAATTATCTGTGTCAGTGGAAAATGGTGCAAAGGAGGCTTGCAGCAGACAGCCTGAATGTGTTACAGGAGGTATTACAGTACAGTCCTCATCCTATGAAAACTTATATAAAAAAGTAACTTTACACATGAATCACAGTGCTCTGTTACTATGATTATATATGACCATAGACTGCATAGGTTTTTCAAAAAAACTCAGTGAAAGGTAGCTCATAATAAAGGGGTCCAAATAAAACTTAAGAAACTTCCCTGTTTTCAGTTCAGAACAGTTCAAGGTTGCTCAGATATTTTGAAATTCAGCATGTCAAGGTGATAACAGTTCTGTAGTACTCATATTGCTATCAACCTTTTCAAATATGTTTATTTCTGTGTGTTTTTTTAGAGATTTAAGGGGAAATAAATTTGAGTGTGACTGCAAAGCCAAGTGGTTGTTTTTGTGGTTAAAGATGACAAATTCCACTGTTTCTGATGTCCTGTGTATTGGTCCAGCAGAATATCAGGATAAGAAGTTAAATGATGTGACAAGTTTTGATTATGAATGCACCACTACAGGTATTCAGAATGTATATTTCTAAGCACACTACAAATGGTTAAATATCAGAAGTTTAGATGATACCCTTTGCTTCTATGAGCATGACCTGGGGGGAGGAAAGGGTTACATACAAAGCACTTCCAAGTACTAGAACAAATACAAAATGGGAAAATTACATTTAGAAGCCAAAGTAAGTACTGAGTTTTTATTTGGATTAAGTGATAATGGGAGAAGAGCTCTGACTATTCATATTCCAAAAGACTTGATTATGACTCAATTTGTGGCTTAATTTTCATCACAGAATGCTTTCTGTTATCTGGAATAAAGCCATATAGTTATGGCAGATGAGCTTCCAAAAATCTCAGTATTTCACAGAAAGCAATGAAAATAAGTTCAAAAATGTGGCTATAGCTGTTATCTTTATTTGATAAATCATGATTTATTAGCATCAAAGGTGATGGCAATAGTGCCAGCAGTTCTTCATGGAACTACATTAAGTTAGAGAAAAGTCCAATAATATTCTGACTACTGTCTTGCTGAGGATCTTGATTTTTTTTTTTAAGGTAATGCAAAGCATGCTGAAGGGAGTGAAGTGAAATTTGCATGTGGTTATGCTTATATTTTATGACCAAACTGCTGCAGTTACCTATCTTTAAATGTAGTCACATCATATAACTGAAAATACCAGCTGCAAGTATTGCTTTTTGTCTTTTTTGAATAGGATGTCAGCACTCTGCCTTTTTTCTAGACAATAATATCAAAGGTGTGCAAGTTCTCATCTGTCATGAAGTCAGTCATTATTATTAAAAGACAGGAGAAAAGGTGGTTACTAGTAATGTAAAATGAAATTTCAGGAAAATGTATGAAGGTGCTTCAATGGCAATATGTGAAGGAGAAGAGAATGAACTCAGAATTCAAGATTATGTCAGAAGAGCAGCAGAGATAAAGTGCAATAATCTGCTGCCTAAAAGGGTGTCAAACACAGGAAAGCAATGAAGTTTGGAACAAACCAAAGTTACATTCCCGTGTCTGCCGAATCACTGAGGCACAGCAGTGCAAAGTAAAAGCAGGCTTTGTTTCATTGCAGTCTGGCTTAAACAATTGTGTAGCACTAACAGTGCACAAGAGAAAGCCTTACCTGGTCCTCAAACCTATCCTGACTTACTGGCCCTGTCACCTTTTTCTACCTGGACACTCTAAAGTTGCTCCAGGCAAAATTCACCCTTAACATTGTCCCTTTGTCTGCTGTAAGCTAAATTACACCAAGTGTAAATCTAATTTCATGTGCTGCAGGGGTTTTGGGGACCAAAGGACTGCCCAGCTGAATATTTGTTCAAATGCCCTCAGAGAAGCACTCCCACAGCATAGCATGGAGCTGTCATACACTGCTGTGTGTGACCTTGGTGGTCTGTGGTGTCAGGCCACTGCTGCTTTCTCCTTCTCTGCCATTGCCTCCCCCACATCCAAAGGGAGTGTAAATATGCCCACATTCCTTCCTCTAGTCACAGGCTTAGAAGCCATACTCTATTCTAAGTAAAGCAATATATCCCATAAGTGTATTCTCCTTTCCCAGTCAGTGGTGGGCAGGGCTGTGCAAACCTCTTTCATTCATGTTAGTCTTTAGTATTTCCCTCCTTTGCCAGGTGGGATCAGACTTTCCATCATTTCTGGTCTGCAGTACCCTGTGTCAAGCATGACTGGATGCAGGATGTGGTAGCAAAGCAGTTTGCTTGGTAAAATGTGTCTTGTCAGCCCAGTCAGCTCCTGGCATCAGCTGGATGCTACAGTGGTAACAGGAGAGGTGGAAAGAGGTGCTGCCAAATTTAAGATACAAAGGCAAAGAACAAAATGGTCCTGTTGCTTCTTCACAGAGAAAGTGATTGACAGTATTGGTGACCTGCCCTTTTAACTATTTTGGTGATAGCATCTGTCTTTTCCATTTCTCAGTGCTTGCATCATGGAAGAAGGTTAAGCCATTTCACTTCATTTCTTGTCTTCCTCCACAGCATGTGAGGGGGCTGTGCTGTGGCTGTGAGCACCACAGGGGACATGTAACTCACTTTCAGGAGACTGGAAAACAGGGCTCAGGCTCCCACAGCCACTGGAAACAGGCTGTGTGTGTGCCTGGGACCTGCTTTGCCCAGACCTGCAGGCAGGGATCATCTCACTGAGCTTTGGAAGCTTGTTTTCCCCTTTCTTTACCTAGCTGGGATTGTCTTCTGGAGATGGTCCTCTCTTTCCCTGCTGTCTGGAAGGGAGGTAGTTTGCAAATTAACAGGCACTGCTCCATTCTTGCTCCTGTGCTGGAGATCTCCTGTAGTGGGAGGAGGGAAAGGATGGTTAACACTCCCTGGGCACACCCAGGTCCTGGGTAGCCTCACCTGGAGTGCAAGTCCCCACTGCAGGGAAGAAGGGATATGAGGAGAGTGGGACTGAATGGCAGGATACAGTTTTGGAGCAGCTGCCCAAACAGATCATCACTTACATTTTTCCTTGGTGTCCTCCCATGTTCCCTGAGCTCTCCTCCTCTCCTGTGCTGGGATCAGCCCGAGCAAGGGCTGCCAGAAGGAAAATCAGCCCAGTGAAAGCGCTGGGTCCCTCACCTGTGACAACATGATGCCAGTTCAACCACAGAGGGAACAGAGGTGGAATAAGTGGCTGGAGGACAGGGGGATCCCCCACTCCAGCAGCAAACAGTGTGAAAACCCTGTGCCTTGAGACAGGGAGAGCAGAACTGTGTATGGGGAGAGAGGCAGGGAGGGAGNACAGTGTGAAACAACAGCAAACAGTGTGAAAACCCTGTGCCTTGAGACAGGGAGAGCAGAACTGTGTATGGGGAGAGAGGCAGGGAGGGAGCTCGTGCAGCCAGCAGCACAAGGGGAAAGCATGGGCTGTGTCCTCTGCCCTCTCCCATCCAGGGAATCCAGCTTAAAAGAGAAAAATATTGGGAAATGGTTCCTTCCCCAATTCTGTATTTACAACATTAGCTCTTTCTAGCATTACAGCAAGATATGTAGAACTAAATCAAGCCCCCAGGGCCTAAATTTTTTGCAACCCTGATGTGACAGGAAGTTTTCACTGTGTAACCCTGTACTTCATTAGAATCTGGTATTCCCAGCTGGTGCTAAAACCAACATTTATTGCTTTTTACTGATTACAAATTATTTTCCTACCCATTTTCACACACAGACTGGTTTGTTTCAATTCACAGATTCCCCCAAAGTGTTTCACAACTGTTCAGATTTCAAGAGATGTCTTTTCAGGATTAGTTTTTTGGTTTTTTTTTCCTCAAGATTTAAAAAATACTTTTATTTTCTGTGACTGTATCTGCTATTGCTCCATGCTTTAGCTACCTTTTATAACTGGTCAGTTACTTTTACTTTCTGCATACTTCAGTGTCAGTTTCCTCCAGCCCTTTTGGTTTCCAAGTGAGAATGAAGATAACTTTCTTGTTTGCCTACCAGCATTTATGAACCAAGCCCAAGCTCTATTTATAATAGTCCCTCGAAGAATGAAGACTGTCATTTCTTTCACAGCTGTGGAATCTGCTCTGTTTGTTTAATGGTAGTCATCTATCTTTATTCTCCACAAGTGTAACTCCTCAAGGGCAAGGCTTTCAAGCATGCAGAAACAGAGGGTTCTTCATTCAGAAGCAATTATTTCATAATGCACCAAAATAAGGGACTCGAGTGAGGACTTAATTACCATTTCACCAAAATCCCTGGATGCTCAGGCCCTTCCAGTGCAGGAGAGCGTGGGGAAGGCGTGTAGCAAATGGAGCTTGAACAGAGCAGTGCATGGTTCTGCACAGAAATGCCACCACAGGGAAGATGCCTTTCCTTTTCTACATATCTGTATCCATACCTTACTTCAGTGCAGGCCTCCTACCACATTTTAGACGTGAGTGCTTTGTCAGCTCTGCGACACCGTGGTTTTTCCTGATAATAGAGGTCTTGCATGAGTGGTCAAAGATCAGATTCAGACCCAAGTCTCCTCAGTTTGCCCCAGACTGGCTCTGTGGTGACTGCTGACATACCACAGGGGGAATTTTCAAATTAAGTCTACAATGGCACTTAATTTTTGTGGAAAAAAGTCTTTTTAATTCTGGAGTTACGCTCCTAATCTTTACAGGTTGCTCCAATTTCTCAGTCTTATTGTCTAGGTTAAGTTTTCCACTGGATAGTAATTTTCAGGTTGGTTGTATTTTATGCCTAAACTACATTATAATGCCCCATAAAACATTATGTTAACTGAGTTTTTGATTACACCATTTTGTCTATGGTCTAGGGTTATCCCCAGGCAAACTTCAGATATCATTTCACTTTCTGCCTGGTTTAGCATAACACAAATTGCTAGTGATTAAATTTGCATGACTTAAGAAGTTATTGGACTTCAGCTGGTAGTTGCTGTCTCTCAGCTTGAGTGTGATTCTAGCAAGGCCATTTCACTTGACGGGAAAGCAACTTCCAGCTGTGGGGAAAGAGACTTCTCTCTCTATTTCACTGATGGTAACCAGCCTAGCTGGAAAATCTGGATTATTTCACTATTTACATGTTTGATCTCTGTGACAAATACATTTCCAGAGGACAGTTCATGACACCTAAAGCAGGAGACGCTTTCCCTGTTGCTGCATGCCTAATGTGAGCTCTGATACTTCCATGATAGCCTTATACAAAAGCCAGAGTATTTCACTCATTTTTCAGTGTACATCATTCTAATCAGTGACCACTGTGTGTTTCCAGCAAGGATGTGTCCTAACTGTTGTAAATGCATGTTTCTAGATTTTGTTGTCCACCAGATTTTGCCCTACCAGTCTGTTTCAGTGGATACCTTCAACTCAAAGAATGACGTGTTTGTAGCTATTGCACAGCCCAGCATGGAGAACTGCATGGTGCTGGAGTGGGACCACATCGAAATGAATTTCAGGAGTTATGACAATATCACAGGTATGTGAGCACTGGGATTCCAGTCACTGATGTTGGCATTTCACAAGGAAAAGATTTGCAGATGGGACCAGTTTGTTGGGTCCTGAATCTCTGTTGAATTTGGCTGATTGAGGTGAGGGATGTTTGGACATGAGTGACTCCAAGGAATAATGCATCTTGTTAACACATACACATTTAACCTTACTGTAGCACACAAACTAGGCTTTTTTTGTCCAATTTTGTAAATTGTTCTGAGGGCACAAACACTTGCCCTGAATGTCACATCACAGTCCAGCTTAGCACTCACTGCCTCAATCACCCAGCAAGTTAAAGTAGAAGCTGAAGGAGCACTTCATCTTGCCAAAGTGCCTGCAAAACAGAATATAAAAAGAATCTATTGCATGTGGAAGGAAGCAGGTCTGAAGGATGCTTTTAGGGTGAGCTGACCAGGAAGCCAGCTGGAAACGACACAAATATTTAAACTGTGATTGTTACCTAAAGAGATGTGCTGTAAAGCTTCAGCATTTACTTTCAATTTACAAACATGCTCAATTAACATCTTGGCCAGATTACTGGTCAAACAAAAAGCCTGTGTGGATGCCAGGTGATGTTCTAATGCTGATTTTCTGACAACTCTTCTGTCCCTAACCAACACTTGTGGTGCTCAGTCACACCATGACAGCAGACACAGAGTCTTCAAAGCTCTTGTCTGCTGCTCGATTTCCCAGATACTCAAAGCCAGAGGTCTTGAAGACTCAGGAGCTAAATTATCCACGGAGCATCTTTCCCTCCTCAGTTTGTTGCTGTGTGTGGCAGATTATTTTTTACCTTATATTTTGGGAGACATAGAGTATGCTGTGTCCTCCTCTGGTGTTGAATTCTACAAAGGCAGCAAGCACTTACCTCCTTGGATCAGCTCTGTGTGTCACTAACAAAAGTTTACAAGAAGCTGCCCCTCTGTCAAGAAATTTTGGAAATTAAAAATGTTGCTTTTTTAGTTTTTATTGTGTTTTGGTAGCTTAGGGTAAAACACATACCAAGGATGTAAACTGAGAAGTCAGCAGCCCAGAGAGAGCTAGCTGAGCCCTAGAAAAACTCTGGAAATGAAATTGAGAGTTTGAGTCATTTGTAAAGACAGCTACCTTCCAGGTTATTTCACCTTCCTTGATTAGGAGACATTTTTGCCAGGGACTTGTGTCCTAGCTCCACACCCAGAGATTGTTCCTGGAAGGTCTGAGCTTGAGCTCTGGACACTGAAATGTACGTGAGCCTGAGATTTTTGCCAGGGCTCACAGGCACATAAAGAGCCTCCTGCAGAGACTGAAGAGTGTTTTGTAGAGCTCTGGAGCTCTGGAGCCAGCTCCACAGAGAATGTCACTACTTACTGTATGCTTGGCATTTGGATATCTAAATTTAGCCCTTTACAACATGGCTTATGGAGCTGAGCTGGTTGTCAAGGTTGCCTTTACAGTGAACATGCAGAGGAAAGCATTGCTGTCCTCTGCAGAAGGAGGCAGAAGGCAGGTGAGAGCTCTCCTAGAGTTTGTGTTTTGACTAAGTTGGATCAGAAGGATCAGCTTGAACATTCATGCCCGTGCTGCAGACACCTTGCTGTACTTGAGATGAAGGTACTCCCAGCTCTCCCACACTGGCAGACCATCCCAGCCAGCTCTGAAAGCCATGGGCAAGGTTTCAGCAGAGGAGCCAGGGAAATTCTCCTGCAGGGACTTGTGCAGCTGTAGTTCTACTTGAACTGTGTGCTTCACTGAGAAATTCCTCTCTGCTTCCAGCCACACCTAGCACAATAGTCTCATTGTTACTGTTTTGTTGTGGTTCTTGTTTAGTGTAACTTGACGTTCTCAAAACAGACCATAACCTGATCTGATCTATCTGACAACTGCAATATTTCTAAATATTTCTAGTTTAACAAAGTCTTTGTAACACAAACAACAGAGTTAGATTTATCTTTTTCATCCTGCTGTCAGGTGATATATCCACAAGATACATCAATATTTCTATGTACAGTAGCAAAAAGCTGACTCTAACCCTTCTGGAGCAAGAAAAATACACTATATTTCATTCTTCTAGTTAAGATGGAAAGATGGACATTACAAGAATAAGAGAATTTCAGATATCTGATGAATGGCAAGATAAAAACTCTTGTCATTTTTAAATAATAAGATTTAGCTTAAATAATTGTTTTGGATACTAGGGACAGCGTTTGAACAAACAGAGAAACAAAAAGTATTTTGTATAAAAAGGAATTAGCATTTTATGGTACATCATACTTGCACACATTGCAGGGTGGGACAAGTCATCTCTCCAGTTCTTGGGAAGCAAAGAGCTTAAAAAGACATTCTGATGGGATGTAGCAGAAGACAAAATTATGAGATGGTGCAGGTTTACAAAAAGGGGAGGGGTGATTTGGTACTGTCTGGTGTGAAGGGTGGTTTGTGCTGTGCTAATACATGTGTTGTTTTGTTTTCTTTCTTGGGCAATAGGTCAGTCTATAGTGGGATGTAAAGCCATCCTGGTTGGTGACCAAGTCTTTGTGGTGGTGGCCCAGCTCTTTGGTGGCTCACACATTTACAAGTTTGACGAAAGCTGGACGAAGTTTGTCAAATTCCAGGATATTGAAGTATCTCGCATTTCCAAGCCAAATGATATAGAGCTTTTTGAGATAGACAGTGAAATGTTTTTTGTCATAGCAGATAGCTCTAAAGCAGGTTTGTCAACAGTGTATAAGTGGAATAACAAAGGATTTTATTCATATCAGTCTCTTCACGAGTGGTTCAGGGACACTGATGCTGAGTTTCTCGACATAGATGGGAAATCACATTTAATCCTCTCTAGCCGTGCCCAGGTGCCCATTATACTCCAGTGGAACAAAGCCTCCAAAAAGTTTGTCCCACACAGTGAAATCCCCAACATGGAAGATGTCTTGGCTGTGAAGAGTTTCAGGATGCAAGATGAACTTTACATCACACTCACAAGATTCATTGGTGACTCCAGAGTTATGAAATGGAATACCAAACAGTTTGTGGAGATACAGGCTCTCCCATCCCGAGGAGCCATGACGCTGCAGCCTTTCTCCTTCAAGAACAACTACTACCTAGCCTTGGGAAGTGACTATACCTTCTCCCAGATTTACCACTGGGATGGTGAAAAGAAGATATTCAGATTATTTAAAGAAATCTATGTGCAAGCACCACGGTCTTTCACAGCTGTGTCAACAGATCGAAGAGATTTTTTCTTTGCCTCTAGTTTTAAAGGAAACACTCAAATATTTGAACATATCATCATTGACTTGAGTTTATGAAAAGCTGCTGGAGTGAAATTTATGTAGAATGACATTTATATACAAACAAAACAAAAAGAGACCTTTCCAAAACCAGGGTGCACCTATGGAGTATGATGACATTTTCTGAACTTTTCAAACTTGCATATTAATCAGGGACTGCATTTACTTGGTTACTGCATGACATGTCCATTTTATCCTTTTTCAAAGACACATTACAATCTGCAGTCATTCAAAGAGGAGTGCAGTGCATTAGGATTAACGTTGACATCTCAGAGAATGATCTAAATTTTTATCTAGAAAACTACCTTGAGTTGAACATCTCATGAAGAAAGTGAAGAGTGAGCCATACAAGCATAAAAATTATCTTGACTCCTAAACTAACGTTTTAGTAATGTAAGTTTTAATATTAGAGCCAGTTCTTCATGGTTGCTGATGAATTGTAAAAGCAAACAGGAACATTCCAGAATACACTGAGTTCTCTCTTCAAAATCTGTCTTTCTCATTCACATTAAATCCAAGACATTTTAATTCATTGCAGACTGAAGGGAGAGCAAATATCTATTTCCATTTTTCTTCCATTATTCATTTTTTTTTCAGCAACAAATTGTGCATTACAAGTAGCCCAGCCCACAGTAACTGGGTAGCCAGGAAAAGAAGAGTGTGTCTCTTCAGGACTGTGAGATCTTAACAAGTTAACATAGAAAATATCAGAGATCTGCATGACGCCATGAATGAATCCACTACAAATCCCACCCACTCTCTGTTTTAATAGGTATTCCAGAAATCCACTCCATTTTGCCCTACGTCCCACATTTCCTGATGATTCCCAGTAGATTCTGGGTGTTTAACTTGCTGTTCTGTTGTGAACTCTCATTCCAGAAGGCAGAGCTGAAGCTTTGCCTGAAACACGTATCGACACTGATGCACTCCACGTCGTGGCTCCTCTGTACACAATGAGGTGATTTATTGTCCAGCTCCAGCACAGCTCATAAGCAATAAATTCAGGTTTGGGACAGCAAAGCTGTATTTGGGGAATCCTCCTTCTGGCTAAAGGCTAACTGTGACTTCAGTATCACCAAGTCATGTGAAACCAAGCTGTTGGGGCTGTTTCAGACTAGAGTTAATCCTGCCTCTGAGAAGGATTTCTGCTGGGTGAGTCCAGGCTGTTGCCAGGTTGCCAATCCATTGGAGGCTAAAAGGAGGATGTGGATGGACTGTGCTGCATTGGTGTTTTGGGTGGTTACAGACCAAGGCATTCAGTCATCCTAAATAGGGCAATCCTGGCACACAGAGCCTCTCTCAGGATAACAACAAGGGAATGTTTTCCTGGAAAGGCTCCTTGCCACCCTTACCCAAAAAAATTGTGTATCAGAGCTCTTGTTTGTTCACTTACACAATGTATTTCTTTAAGTTTCCATACCACTTAGTCTGTTAGGTGGTTTTATCCTGTCTTGCTGCTGCACTGCTGCCTTGGATAATAGGGAGGTTTTGCATAAAGCAGGAGGAGCAAAGGAAAATGTCCTTTTTTCCTTCATTCTTAGGACTCTCTCACCATCCTTCTGCTGAGTGGGTTTCACATTTTTCCCTGGACATGTGAAACATGGGCTATGATCACCAACAGAGATGCTCTCATAGGCTCTCCCATATCCAGGGTGTGAAGTGTGCTGCAGAAGCACTGAGGTACTGAGCACTGCCCTCCGAATCCCAATGCAGTGTCACTCCCACTGGCTCAGTCAGGACCAGCTGATGCAAACCAATGCTCTGCAATAGGATTTAGCAATACCTCTCCTAGGATTAAGCTAACAAATAGGACAAAACAAAGAGATTCATGTCTGCTAGCAAATGCAACTTCTTACCTTGTTACCAGTTTACTTTTTAGAGTGAATATGGCTGGCAAGCAATGTTTATTTAGCCTACGTTGTGGGAAATTTTGTATTGCTTTTCTGTCAAGCATGCAAGTTTAACTAGAGTTAGATATTCTGAGGAGGGTGGCACTTCTCAGTGCACCAGCACTTTCTTTTAGGGCTCAGTTGTGAGTTCTAGTCACTCAGGAAGGGGCATCAGTCAGAGTGAAAAGCTAGTTTAGAGAAATTGGATCCTTGAAGGGAAGAAGAAGATGCTGGAAAAAGGCTTGTGTATTGAATACCAGGAGATTGTACTGTTTCAAAAGCCAAGGGGATTTTGAGACTTGGCTATCAAGTTGAATTAAATTAAAATGGTCTCTGCAGAGGCAGGCTTAATAAAGAGGATAAAGTGATCCACAAGAGTCTAGCTCATTCACATGGGACCAGAAGAAGAGAGTGAGGAGGGAAATGAATTCTGCTGCTTCTGCTGAGTAGCTGTGTTGGTTGGTCAGAAAGCCTGGCTCAGCATCCCTCCCAGCTTCAGGAGAGCCTGGAGCCAGACACTGGCTTGCCTGTTCTGCTGGGTTCATGCACAGGAGGTCAAAGCAGCTAAGTGGGAGGACAAAAAGCACCAGTTGATTAAGAAAAGGTTATGGTACTTTTCACAAGATTAAACAAAGGCAAAATCTCAAAAAGAGCCTTGTCCCGCTCTTCCCACTCCCAAGGAGAAGCTGTGAGATGCAGGCATAAAACCAGAAATCACTAATCATTGAAAATACTTTCTGCCTTTCCAAATGCAACCACAGGTTTGTCTCCATGGCCTATATTATTAATAGAAATTGTTTTGAATAGTAAGTAAAATATGCATATCCATAATTCATTGAAATGTTAAACCATCAGGACAGTGAAAAAGGATAACAGAACATGCCACTGATAATTTTTAATGTACTCTAAGATACATAAATCTATGTAAAGATCATTAGTTTCTATAAGCATTGATTTAATATGCACTAGCTACAGCAGGAGCATTTTAAGCTTGTATATACATTGAGCTTTTTTTAGTA
The DNA here is from genome assembly GCA_013398075.1 of Notiomystis cincta. NCBI lineage: Eukaryota > Metazoa > Chordata > Aves > Passeriformes > Notiomystidae > Notiomystis > Notiomystis cincta. Next base: position 95,686 of record VZRX01006162.1, read on the forward strand.
AAGAGGAGCTGATGCAATCTATGCTACTGACATGTATATGTACTCTTTCAATATATGAATAAAATGTAGTTAATGTGCCTAATAGTGGTGTGTCACATGTGTTAAAATACCCATGTTGTGAGGATCCATACTGTCAAAAGGAATGGACAGGGTGGGCAAACAGGTTCCTGTCTGTTTATGATCAGGTTTGATTTTTTGACAAGGTGGAGAAAGCCATGCTCAGGTTAGTTAAATCTTTCTTCTGTGCCTGAGATAGTTCGGACCTCCAAGGTTTTGCTGTTCCCTGGTTTTCCCCTTCCCACTTTCCTTACACCCCATCTAACGTTAGCGAGTAAGCAATGCAGCTATTGCTGCGAGTTCCCTTCGTGAGCTCAGGTCTTTCTTACCACAGAGTAAAGACATCTCGATTTTCAAAACAATAAAAAAAAAATACCTAAGATACTTAAGTGGATTTCTTACATGCTGAGTAAATAGTAACCAAGCCCTAAAATTACTTCCAAGACGTTCAGATCTTTGCTCTGGGGTCTCTTAAGATTTGTCAAATTATACTGAATCATTGACATTTACTCTGAAATTGAAAAAAAATAAATCTATCAGCAGTGAGTACACTTTATTCAAAGTAATCCTTGTGCATTGTCCACTGATCCTGCTAGTCACTAACGCAGGGAGTAATTATTTTGTTTCCTCTTAGTTCTTCAGAAAAAGCACAACTCTCTGCAACTAATTATAGGCTGGTGCAATCAAAGACATGTCTGACATACCATAATGGGATGCAATTGCTGGGATCATTGCTTTCCTTTTGGGTATTCCACCTTTTTATGAGTCAGCAGCCTTTGTGGTGTGGTTCACTGAAACTCCATCACAGCTCAAACATCAGTTGCAAATCAGCACTGTTTCCCCACCTACCCTCCTCTGCTTTCTTTGCCCTTGCTAGGTGATTTTTTTCCCACCCATTAGCACATTCTTCAAATCTTCCTTTGAAAATATCTATTACTCCTTGAAAGTCATAGCAAGATGCTAAGTGAAAAGCATTCCCAAAGAGCAATGCAGGATGGCCATTCCTCTCAAATTTCAAGGGGAGACAGAGCAAGGTGTTTTTGAAAGGTCAAGCTAAAGGCAGATGTGTAAGAGCAGCTGTAAGAGTCCCACTCATCCCCTCAGTCCCACTCACTCTTGGCCCACAGAGATGAGCTGCTAGCACTGCTCATAGCCAGGAATTGCTGAGATTTCTTTTTCACTCCCTATCTCAGTAGCAATGGACCTGAGCTACTAGCACTGGTGGGTTTCCTTTTTTACTTCCTAACAAGCCAGGCACTTGACAACTCTTGCATTCCCCATACAGTCAGCCTCCTTCATGAGAAACCCCAGGCTTGATGGTCTATTGGACTTCAAAATTGACCTTCAGAACTGACAAAACCAGCTGGCCACATGATGTTAGATCCCCCACAAAATGAGAGATTGATACTGTGAAAGCAGTTCAAATGGCAACTACAAAAACCTAACCTATACCCCAATATCAATTCCCTTTAAAGCCATTGCCAGTCTTGCCCCAGAACTGTGTGGTGATGAGTCTGACACTCACCTGTAACAGGGACATCTTCAACTACATCAAGTTGCTCAGAGCCCTGTCCAACCTGACCTTGAATGTTTCCAAGGACGGGGCATCCATTACATCTCTGGGCAACCTCTTCCAGTGTTACACCACCCTTATCTTGAAAAATTTCTTCCCTCTACTCTGAATTTATGCTCTTTTAGTTTAAGACTTGTCCTGTTGCTACAGATCCTACCAAAAAGGCTGTCCTCATCTTTCCTATAGGTGTCCTTTAAGTACTGAAAGGACACAATGAGGTCTCTCCACAGCCTTCTCTTCTCCAGGCTGAGCAACACCAACTCTCACTGTCTTCACAGGAGATGTGCTCCAGCCCTCTGATCATTTTTGTGGCCCTCCTTTGGATTTGCTCTAACAGGTCAATGTCCTTCCTGTGCTGGGAACCACACAGCTGGTAGGGTCTCCCTGGAGCAGTGTGGAGGGGGAGAATCACCTCCCTCAGCCTGCTGGCCACATTACTTTTGATGCAGCCCAGGATGCAGTGTGCTTTCAAGGCTTCAAGCACACACTATTGGCTCTTGTCCAGCTTTTCAGCCTCCAGTAACCCCAAGTCCTTCTCTGCAGGGCTGGTCCCAGTCCCTTCAGCCACCAGCCTGTATTGATTCTGGGGGTTGCCATGACCCAGGTGCAGCACCTTGCAGTCGGTCTCGAACCGCAGGGATTTCCTGGAGCCTGCGTGTTGAGCCCGTCCCGGTCCCTCTGGAAACATCCCGTCCTTCAGCTGTGTCAACAGCACCCCTCAGCTTGGTGTCAGCAGCAAATGTGCTGAGGGTGCACTCAATTGCTTTGCCTATGTCATTAATGAAGATATTCAACTGTACTTGTCCCAGTAACACTCCTGAGTGACACCACTTCTCACTGATCCCCATCCAGACATTGAGCCACTGCCCACAACCCTCTGGATGTGACCCTACAGCCAGTTCCTCATCCACCAGACAGTCTGCTCATCAAATCCATCTCCCTCCAATTTAGAGAGAAGGATGTAGTGGGGAACCATGTCAAAGGCTTTACAGAAGTCCAGGTAGATGGCATCTGTAGCCCCTCCTTTGTCCATTCACACAGTCATTCCATCAGAGAAGACTACTAGGTTGGTCTTGGAAAGATTGGATGAGAAATTTCTGTAGACATCTCTTTATTCCAGTTTTGCTGTGTCAGTGAAGTAGCCTAAGTAGAATTTAGTGGAAAGCAAGGAAAGCAGGTGCCAGAAGTTTAATATAAGTAATATTGAAGTAGAGATTAGAAAACTAGAAATGGTGAGGCTGTAGACAAATGTTTAGTTACCTTGAGGGAAACAAATCACATTTTCTAAGCACAGAGATAGATCAATGTGAGATCAGGGAATCTGAGAGAACAAAAAATATCTTTCTAAATAAAGGAAAGGAATAGGACTGACAGCATATGAAGTGTGAGTTTACTTAATTGTCATGTGGAGAAAGTTATAAGTGCCTTTCCAAGGTCACTCAGAGAATGCAATCCACATAATTTTCCTTTCAAGAGTCACCCTAGTTTATGCTTAATTAAACTATGCAAGCTCTGCACACTCTAGAAAATGCCCTTTTTATTACATTGTAGGCAATTTGCATTTCTGAAGGGCATTTGGGAACCATGACATCACCAGAATGAAGGGCTTCTGGTAGCATTTTTATTCATTTGTAATTGTTGACTTCTATTCCAAAGTTCATTTCTATTTCCTGCTTGGACATTAGCGCTGGATTGTACAAGAATGCTCATTTTCCAACTTCAGTGTTTGTTTCAGTTCTTCTGACTCAGCAGCCCCTTGGGGCTGACTCATCCTCCAGTTGCAGGTGTGCCCTGACAGTTAATTCTTCATTTTAGTCCCATGAATGAAAGGCCAAGGGGTCAAGAAGGTACTCACCACCCAGAGCTGGTGGGGTCAATGTGGATGGAGCCTGGGCTGGCACGTGGAAGGAGAGAGCTGCATGTGGATTAATCACTCTCTTCCGTTACTTTCTTTTTGGTCTTGCCAGTATGGAAAAGTTTTTTCAGAGTTTTATAGAAAACAATGAGGCCAGGATGGTGTAGGTTTACTTGGGATTCTTCTGAGAGCAAGCTAGAAATAGACAGAGGAAACAGAAGTTAAATCAGCAACCCTGCTTAATGGCATCTGCCTCCTATTTGCTTGCAAACTCTGAAGCCCAAGGGTCTCCTTGGATCCCCATCTCCTCCTGGTTCCTGCTGGCAGCATTTTCTGACTCTGCTTTGTGACATTAGCATCTGGGGAGAAAACTGCAGGCCCTTCATTTCAGAGGAAGGCTCATTACAATTATCTGTGCCTCTGTCACCTCAGGATCTGATTATGGTGCTGGGGTTGCACCTTGCAATCGTTACAATTAAGACTTAATGAAGTGAGTAACTACAGAGTCTTGCAGTTACTCCCCACAAATGTACTGCAGCTACCTCTATCTGAGGAATATCTACCACTCAATTTTTATGATTTGTAATACTTGGAGCTTGTCCTATAACCCCACACACAGTTGGGACTGTGAAAAGCTGGCCAGATGTCCTCTGTCACAAAAACAGACTGGATGAGCTTGGAGCATATTGCTGGCTGAAGATGGGTTCAGGTAGAATTAAAAAAACAACAAACAACAACATTCACTGCTTTTTGAGCTGGAAAATTATAAAGAAATTCTGGATAACAACTGTGTGGAGAAGGCTGTGCTCACACCCATGCTGAATTCCAGTCCCAACCCATAAGAGAGAGCAGGTACAGAGGTGCAGGCAGCTGGTGTGCCTGAGCCAGCCCACTCCAGCCTTGCAGGAGACACATGGCTCCCACATGGTTTGTTTCCATGTGCATTAAGGATGGACCTGACCTAAGCCAAGAGAGTAAAGTGAAATACAGAACAAACTGACACTTTAATACCTTTCTGCACCCTTGGCTTAAAACAGAAAGCACATACGTGCAGGCACACTTGCCAATCCTCTGCTGCCTTGCTAGTAACAAATACTGATTGGTCTGTTTGCTTCTCTCAGGCATGGTTGAAGACAGATTTAGGGGTAAAATGAAAGGTAATAGAGAGTTTATCTTCTTTCAATTTTCTTTCTTTGCCTCTGTCTTCATAATTGCTGTGAGATTATTATGTCTGAATCATCAGACTTGAAGAACCATATGCCATTTCCCCTTAATGACAGCTGAGATATTTATCTTTATTGTTGTAGGGTGTCTGGTAGCAACATCTGCAGGTCAGCTGAGGATAATTTTTCTTTTGATATTTTTGACAGACTATCAGTGAGGGCCAGCTGGAGCCAATCATGGTCCTTTGGTGTGGTGGGCAGAGGAGAACAAAGAGGTTCTTGTAGCCTGGCACCAGTTACTTGCTGATGTGCTAACAGCTGTAGGGGTAGGAGGGCAAGAATTACCTTTTGAATTTGGGAGTTTATGAAGATGCTGAAACCTCAAGGCTGCCAAATGGAGCTGTACATGTCTTTGTCATCTGGCCACAGGCACTGGGCCTTTTCAGGGTGATCCACTTCAGTGAGCACTGAGAGGGAAGGATCCATTTGCAGTATGGGAACTGTAGAGAGAGCTCTGCAAATCAAGAAGAGCTCTCTGCAGTGAGAAATGCTGCACATTTGCTGCAGTCATCAGTAGAGGCACACTAGATTCCTTAGGAAAAATGCAGGAATGTTCATATTTTCTGCTGCTCTTCTATTCCTTACGAGTGCTGTCTTTAGTGTTTGCTTTACTGAGACTCCTCTCCAGGTTTTAGTTAGTGAGCTGAATATTAATTGTGTCTTCTACCTTTGTTGTCCATGTTGGTCAGACCTGTGATAGGAAGGATCATCAGAGACAAGACATTGTATAGATTAAATCAATTCCATGTCATTTGCAGCACCAAAGTGTTCCTAAGTATAGACCTAGCTTAGTGACCTTAGTGAATGTCAGCAGTGAGTTAAGTCACCACTCAGCTCTGACACTGGAGCTATTTAGGAAGTAATGAGCTGGCACAGCACACTAACTTCTGGAATAACTGGGAGCTTGCTAAAGTCTGATGCATGCCCCACATAGTGGTATAATTTAGCAAAGAGGGTGAGTCACTCCTACTGCTCCCAAGTGCAGCCCAAGGCACGAAGTTTGTCTTCACTAAAAACATCTCAGGCTCATCTATGGGTTCCCTGCTGTACTTCACCTTCACTTGTCTACACTGCCAGCTAGCTCAGGATTTACCCTTTAAGCCAAAGAACACCAACTGTCTGTAGTTGTCCATGAACACTGACACTGAGGTAAACACTGTAGAAATTACCTAGAGTCATAACAACTGTGACAAAATGGTCTTTCACAAGCCCTTTGGTCTGAGGTAAGTCATGAACTGCTGACAGTTGTCTCCCCATGGATGGGCTAAGGAGAATGCTTATCAGGCCCTCTCTTATTTGTAACAGCTTGGGTGGGAGGAAAGCTCAACCCTCCCCAATCCCAAGGGGAGATAGGGTCTGGATTCCAGTCCTGGTGCTCCCCAGAGCCCACAATTGGAAATGAGAATAGATGGGCAACCCTCTTTCTTTCTTGGAAGCAATGGGTGGTTATTTGACACAGGCAGCATCCAAGGGTGTCCAGGTCTTCGGGGAAAAGACAGAATGTTACAACCAGTGGATTTAAATTCTTCCAAGCAACAGAAAATTGGAATGGGAGCTCCTTGGGGAGCAGCTCCTCCCACCTGAGGAAGGCACCAGCATGTGGCAACTGCTCCTCTAGCTTATTTTGTACAAATGAAATTTCAGTCAGAAACATTTGATTTACATGAACAATCCAGCAAGATAAACACGTTCCAGTTAGTGCAAACCCCAAGGGATGGGGTTTGGGCCTTCTCTCCCTTTGTTTGGTAAATTGTCACCAAGAAACCAAGGCACAGCACAGTTACAAACCATTTTGTGTGGGAAAACAGAAAGGATGCCCAGATGGTCACAGCACCTTTCCACACTCCCAGCTTTTTGGAGCATGATCCTGAGTAGGTACTGAAATGTGCCACCTTGGTGTACCAGGCAACCCTCCAGTTACAGGCATGACCCCCAGCAGGAATCAATCCTGCATAATTCTGGGGATTTTTTGTGCTCTCAAATCAAAATACAGCTTCAATATGAGGTAGCTTCTGAGCAAGACAGACTACTTCTTTCACTGAGTTTGTTCTCTAGTGTCAACAAATCAAATCTGAATTTGCTCTGTTTAAATATATTTTCAGAAAAATTCACTGTTGGATACATCCTATTACACAAGTGTCTGAGAATCAAAGGAAAAATGATTAGGAAAGGACTCTATCTTCTGTTTTTTTACTGTTTCTTCTCTCTCTGAAATCTTTCACATGCAGATGTTGATGGTTTGTCAAGCACACAAAAAACAGCTCAGTTTTTGCAGATGGAAGGAAATAGAATATCTAAAGAAATTGCAAAGAGTAGAAGCAAATGAAAGATCTTTTTCAATAACGTGCAAGGTTACGGAAAACAAAGATATTCATGAACCCTCTAAAACTGAATGCAAAGCAGTGAGATTGTATTTACTCTAACAAGAGAGCTTTCTTTTGTCTCTTTGTATTTAACCCCAAATTATTTATGTTATCTCCCATGGTAGCAAATTCAATCCTTTGGAAACATATTTGCCTTTTGCAAGTAATATCCATCACAATAAAACATATGACATTTGTTGTCAAGACCTGTATGGTTGTTACAGATGGAAATTGAAGGTAAAAAAGAGCTGGTTTATCATACCATGAGTTCAGCACACCAAGCTACTTAACCTCTTGTCTCTAGTCCTTTGCTCCTCAGGTCAGCACACATCTGAAGTGTGGCCAAGATTACACACTCCTTTTGCATGGAGATTGCCCAGTAGTGAGCCCTGTGCCCAGTTAAACTCTGGACTAAAAAATGACTGCATGTTGCCAGGGATTTCTGCCTCATCCTGCTTGGCTGCCTACTGAGAAAGACCATGCAGGTAGTGATTTCTAACAGGCTGTTAAATGCTTTTCAAGAAATAGCACGAAAGAAAACTTCAACTGGTGCACAGAGTGGTTGGTTTTCTTCCAGGCTGATGGTTATGTAGGTACAACAAACACCAAGTGCCCACCTGACAGGGGTTCATGGCTGAGAAAGTATTGCACCAACACAGCACTTCTGGGCTGTTAGAGCCTCAGGGCTCCACACTGCACGTGGTTTTTTGGGCTGGGCATTGTTGCACTGCACACTGTGCTTCAGTGACTGTAAATTTGGTGTCCTTGGCAGAAAATTCAGAAGTAAAGAAGAGGTCCTCCTTTTTGCTTTCTGACTCTTTGGGATGAAAAGATTATTTCAAAGATCTTGTCTTCCTTAGTTCTCAATTCCTCTGCAGACACCTGAGATTGATGATAAGCAATATGGGGTCATGAGCAGCTCAGGTGGTAGAGGAAGCCCTGTTCTGGAGACAGAGGTGGTTTCTGACCTGGCAGACCACACATTGTGCTGAGCTGTCTCTGCTCCTCTCCTGAGGCAGCCCAGGCCAGAGCTAGGGTGGAGTAACCATGCTGAGATAGAGCTGGCTGTGGAGGACAGCAGAGCTGGACCTCAGCTGTTTAACTTCCTAATAAATTGCATAATTATGGTAGGTCAAGAAGTGACTTGGGGCTCTTCAGGTGGGAAACAAACCTGAAAATAACAAAGCACTACTACTGCAAATTGTGAGGAGGGAAGAGTGGATGAGGAGGGAGAGTGGCCAAAGAGCTGTTGTCTACATGGATGGGAAGGAATGGATGGGAAGGAATCTAAACCAGCTGTCAAAGAGGGGAAATGGATGTTTTGCTCTTTATTTGAACAAGCCTTCCTGCTGTGTTGTGAGCTTCTGGTTGCATTCACTTCTATCAGGCAAAATATTCCTCTTTGTAAACAGCTTTAGGGGATACAGTCAGATGTTTTGGACAAATGGGTGCATTCAGTCTTCTGGGGTTTCAGGATCCATGTTTAGCCCATTCTATTATGCATTTGGTTGCTCTAAGTACCCTGAACTATGAAAATCTGACAGCATGGCAATGTAGTAAAATATTCTCATATGCTGGAATACACAGCATATGCTGTGAAAGTCTGTGCAGGTGCATATTTCCACCTATGACTTGCATCTTACCCCACTGTGTGGTTGAGGATAATGGAAATTTGAGACAATGTTTTCGGCAGTTTCTCTTCTAGTACTTCTGTGCAGTTCTGAGAGGACTTTTCACTCTGAACCCTGCATGATCTATGCCCCCAGAACTGCAAGAAAAATGTGCTCAAGAAAACCACAAAACAGTAAACACTGGACTTTTCCCCTCGTGATTTTCCTCACTATTGGTCTAGTTTATGCTTCCAAAGACCACCCATTTATTTCCTCCTGGCTGTTAAAGTTCCTTTTCTCTCTTATTCCCTCTTCCTACAGCTCTTTCACCCTACAGCTGGTGTGGACAGCTAAGATGAAAGAAAGAAAAAATGAATGGAAGAGAAAAAGATGAAAGACCTCTACCAGGAATCTCTTGCAAAAGGAAATTTGAGGTATCTCTGAGGGTAAGAAGGTGTTTTGAGAGGCCTTCCTGTCTTTGTCGTTATTGTCTGTCATAAGTATTACTTACAGGGGAGTGAAGCAGAACTGAAGTGTTATTCTGAAATCATTCCTGGGACTACATCCCTCAAGCCTTTATGGGGTTTAAATGGGGTTCCCAGTCTCTGCCAGCCCCATTTGAATGGGAACCTCTCATCCCATTCCCAGCAGCAGGCTGAGCCATGTGAGCACTTCTTCAGCAAAGTAACCCCCACGGGCACTTCTTGCCCCTCTGTGTTGATTTGATTAACAGGCTGGACTGAGCAACATCATCTTCTGAGAGCAGCCTGACGTCACTGGGAGGGTGCAATGGCTGCTTTCCAAAGCCTGCAGCAGGGAGCACTAGGGCATAAGAGCTGACTTACAGAACTGTCCTCACACTGGTGACAAAGGCAGCAGGGACATCAGTCACAAAGAGACCAGCGCTTTGACAGTGACAGCTGATGATCTACAGCAGCTGCATTTGGTTTGCAGTCAGTTCATGCTACACTTCAGATGTTTATGTGTCTTTTTGGGATTTTTTCTCTTTTATCAAATCCACGGAATTATGCACATTGTTCCAGTTGCTGTGTATATTCCAGCCTGAAAAATTGTTCTCTTTCAAATCCCTGGTGGCCTGCTAAAGCCCCAAAACAAGCTGCAAGGATTAATTCCTCCCCAGATAAGATTTTCCTAAACCCTAACAGATAATTTGTTTGAAGTTTAATTTTAGTCTGTTATTACACACACGGGCCTTATCTTCATTCAGAGTCGTTAGCAAAATTAAACAAGCCTCTGCAAACAGGAAAGGGAAGCATAAAGGAGCCCTAGCACATAAGTGACAGAGTTAAAGGCACTCATGGTAGGCTTACACAGTCTGGCAAGTCACAGTTCCCTCAAGGAACTTGTGATGTGTCATGTTCTTCATGACCCATGAAGCAGGGGTACATCCTCCCCTCTGGGATCTCATGATGCTCAAACCACCTCTGCCATGGTCAGTGATAGGGTACCTAAGCCCTGCCCCTCCTTCCAGCTAGCAGGATGCCTCACCCCATGGTTTCCCAGCTCTTGCCCTTCTCCCTACATTGCAGAGGCTCTGGGTTTGCTCCCTTAGATGCTGGAGAATTACAGCAGCTGTGTGCAGTGGAACAAAGAGAAGAAAAGCAAGGGCACATCACATCTTGTGTAATCCACTGAAATGTTCATTGAATCAGTGGTACCACTGATTAAAGTCTATTCCAACTGCTTTGCTCAGTGGATCCATATCCCACCAGTGGGCTGAGCTCTTCCCCTCCATCCCTCATGACACAGGAGCCAGGGGAGAAGATCATCTCCCTGTTGCACCACTCTGTAAATAGGATTTGGGCCCTCAGTCTCAAGGTATAGGAGGGAGTCTGAATAAGTTAGCACTGCAGTTATCAGCATGATGTTTGAGGGAATACCTAGACAGCTGCCACATTTGTGCTATTTCATCTTAGTCAACAATGTCTGAACCAGAGCTCAGCTGAGAATATTGTACTTCATGTATAGTCTTGACATTTCAAAAAGCCAGACTATTTTCAGGAAGTGCTCTGAAAGTCTCCCTTTTCCAACTGCAGTTGCATAAAAATTCCAGATCTAGAAAAGAGATATTACTATCACTAGTGACTTTAACCAACCTGAAAAAGGAGCACTGCTGCTGGTCTCTGCCTTTAGATCAGTTTCTTTCTCCTTTAGCACCACTAGCACCACCTAGGTCCCTCTAGAGAGTACATGAGTAATTCTGCTGTGCTGGAGCTGAAAGGGCTGCTTGGAGCTCTCCAGCTTAGGCATATGATTAGGCCTCAGGACAGGATTCTGAACACCTGAACTGCATTTTCTACTCCTCCCCAAGTCCATAGGCCCATGATCAAGTCACTTAGGGCTAGACTGAGAGGAATGTCAGAAGGATGCCAATATGTCCCTTGAACATCCAGCCAAACAGCCTGAGGGCTGCCCCGACCTCTTCCACTGCTCTTAGGTAGAAGCAGGCACCACAGAAGAGATGAGAAATTGTGGTGGCCATTGTCATATATCCTAATCATCCAGATGTATTATCAGTATAGTTATCTTATTTATTATTTACCTATGGGTATAAAAAATAATTATTAATGGAATTGTTAATTTTTAAAGAAAATATTATAATTCAGACTCTCTTTGTAAATCAGGTGAGCAAAAATTAAGCAAGCCAGTCTAGATTAAGGTTGTACAGTAATGTCCCATCCACACACTCTACCTATATATAATAATATAAATGCATTTATAAATGCATTTATAACTGTTTACCAGCTATTTCAGTGGTTACAGGTCTGACACATATGTTTTCAGGACAAAGTAAAAGAGAGTGAATATCACTAGTTCCCCATATGTCTCATAAATGTGAAAAATCTAGTGTGTTTCTACCACAGAAATGAAGACTTGTTAATCCTTGTAAAGGCAGCCTTGTGGCATGGGAAATCCTGTATCTGAGCACCAATGTGATGCATCAATAAAAACCATTGAATTCAGCCATTATTTTTGTTGATGGAGAATTGACTGTGTAATTTCATTTAGGGAAGACTGCAAAAAAAAAGCTCTAATAGCCAGAAAATGTCTTCATCCTCCCTGCCTTGTAATATGAGTAGGTCTGTGTAGAGTTGGATGGAACAGAGAGCAATTTTTCTTCTGATTAAGTATTACACAGCAAATGAACAAGAGGCAACAGATACAAGTTGCTGTAATGGACATTCTGGGTAGATAGAATCACAGAACAGGTAAGGCTGGGAGGGACCCCACTGGGTCATCACTTTCTTCTGTCATCAGATAGAAGGAAATAAATTTATTCATTATGGTGAAACCCTGCACCGTGTTGCCCAAGGAGGCTGTAGGATCTCTGTCCTTGGAGACACTCAGAACTACACTTCACAAAGCCTTGTTAACCTGACCTAACTTTGACATTTCCCGTGCTTTGAGCAAGGTGTTGGACTAAATGAGCTCTAGAGGTCATTTTTATAGTTCTCTGATTTTATGATAGACACAAAAGTGCTTTTGATGCAGTAGTTGACAAGGTTTTTTGTATTACCAAGAGGGAGCAACATGTTTTGGTTCACATACATGAATATACACACTATGCTGGAGGTCTAAAGGCAGGACAAAAAATACCATATAGGCTTCAAATACCTACATGCAATTTCACAACTTCAGAGAGCAACCTTCTGCTCTGGGTCATGAGTGTGGCTGTTCCCTAGAGGTTAAACCACATCTTTGTAGAGCATCTCACAGGCTGAGTTCTATAGGTAAAAATGAAATTGGAAGTAATTTAATCAGAATTACATTTTCAGGCTTTCTCCTTGCACTAGTTTTTAGGGCTTTTTTCCCTTTTTTTTTCCTTTTTTTTTCCCTGGAAAGTGTATACTACTTCCAAACAGACTAGATAGCATTATGTTCCTCTAAGAGGTCACTAAAATTATGTCAGTTCTTAAAAGATTATTAGCAGGTCACATTTTCAAATGATTTATTTCCACAATATTTTCCACCAAAAAAAAAAGGATTTTTTTTTCTTTTCCTTAACAGAATGAGCTATTTTGACAGCAAAACTATTAAAAAGTACTATACATATTCAAGTTTCTGTGAAAGCATTACAGCAAATCTACCACTGCATGTGTGTTCCTCCTTAGCTTGCAGAGTCATGCCAGCCTTTTTGCTGTAAACAGTAACAGCATGTTGTAACTCCATACTGGGAAAAGGAAAAAAGCATTTTCAACAGCAGTCTGAGTGAGATTGTAAACAACATAACAAGCTGTGGAAAGACTAAAGTGATGCTCTCTTGCTGAACAAAGACCTCTAAACACAGATAAGCAAGGTAAAGTACCTGGGTACCAGTATGGCCAGTGCAGATAGGGGCTGAATCTGCATTTCTCTGCAATGGAACTATACATACCCTGTGTATGCAAAGCATGACTTTCATAGCCTGAAAGCCATTCTGATTCAAACCAAACATTGTAACTCGTTCTCATTAGAAGCAAGTTAGGTAATTTAGATTAGTCTCAGGTAATTTAGGTCTCCAAATCCAAGGTTCAAGTGACCAAGGAAAAGTCTTCCTCTGTTTCAGCATCTTGCTTTCATATGCCTCTAAACACCTGGAAAATGTGAGCTAGTGGAAACTCAGGATTCAGAGATAAGGAGGCAGAAAACCCTTCAATTTGACTCTGGTGAGCAGATGACCAGGCAGTAGGGAAATACCAGATATTTGGATTGCCAATGGTGTTGATATCAAGACTGATTTCTCTTTACTGCAATCACTTTTTCTATAAACTAATTTTTTTTTTAACTTCTGTACTCGTTATTTAGAGTCATAATTATGCTGTTGGCTTTTGTGGGGAATCTGGTCCTCATGGTGATAGCACTGGACAGTCAACTATGTTTTCCTGAAAGCACACTTCAATAAATCTTTATGCCAACAGAGCTCTGGGATCAATCAAACCTTCACATGCTGTCCAAATAAACCATATTTGCAGACCTTTTGGGCTTGATCCAAAAGAAAAACAGTGCTTCAAACAACTCAGATGTTTTGGGAGGTGAGTTCAAAACTCTCACTCTTACATGGGGTCACCTTTAACACCTTTTTTATAGAAGAAAAATTCACTCTGATCAAGAGCATGGTCCTGAAATCTATAATGGGATCTGATTTGTGTGGTTTGATTTCATCTGGGGTTTTAAGACTGTTGGCTCTTATTTCTTCATGTGCTATTGATTTGTGTTCCCTGACAGAATAAGCACAAGATGCATTTACATGAACAACCCCTGAGGCTTGAAATGCCCCAATACTCTAACAGACACCTCATTTTTATTTATTTTTTGTGGCAGTGTATTTTCCCCCACTGGTTACTAACTGCTCTCATCCTAGCATTGTGCCAGTATAAAATCTGGGAGCTGATTTAAATCACTACCTTAAAAAGAAAAGACAAATGGTAGCTGTACTGGCAGGATCGGACGACGAGAAGCGG
>VZRX01006163.1:0-24899 GCA_013398075.1 Notiomystis cincta
TCAGCTGCTCCTCACAGCACTTGCTTCCAGCCCTGCCACCTTTGTTGCCCTCCTCTGGTACATTCAACAATCTTCACAACCTTCTTACAAGGCGGCTCCAGACCTGCAGACAGTGCTCAGGGTGAGGCTGATGCAGTGGGATAATCAATCCCCTCTCCTGGCTGGCTGGTTATGCCGTGCTCAATGCACCCCAGGGCCAGGTTTGCCCTCGGGGCTGCCAGGGCACACGACGGCTCACACGGAGCTGGTGCTGAGCAGCGCCCCCAGACCCCCTTCCACAGGGCTGCTCTCCAGCCATTCCTCCCCCAGTTCATACTTGGGCCCACGATACTCCATCCCAGGAGCCACATCCAGCATTTGGACTTGTCAAATGTTGTCATCGTACTGTTTATACTTGAGTGGATAATTAGAAGTAATTTATTAGAATAAAAACGGGAATCTGTTAAGAGCAACATTAGGGCAAACAGCAAAATATGAAAACCCCACTAATTAACAGGGTGTTGCTGTCATGGAAGAATGAACAAAAGAAATTAAGTAAAACCGTGCAGTCAGACAGAGTAGTATTCTCACCCCAAAGCTTACCTCCATTTGCATGCTGACCATTTGTAAGGAGCTGCAGATTTCCTAATTACCAAATTTAAAAATTGTGATGTTGAAAAGAAATATCAATGTTGAAAATGAATATTTTCTTTATGCGCTTCTAAGGGTTTTTTCATTGCATTTTCCAACATGAAAGCCCCAGAACCTTGAGACACTACTGAGCTCACCTGTTCATCACTGGCAGGAAAGTTTCATAAAATATGTCAAGCTGGAAGAAACCCATCAGGATGATTGACTCCAACTCCTGGCCCTGCACTGGACACCCCAACCACTCACACCACATGCCTGAGAGTGTTGTCCAAACATTTCTTGAACTCTGTTGGGATTGGTGCTGTGACCACTTCCCCGGGGAGCCTGTGCCGGTACCCAAACACCCTCTGGGTGAAAATCTTTTTCCTGACATCCAACCTAAACACTCCTTGACCCAGCTTTATGCTGTTCCCTTGGGTCTTGTCACTGATCACCACAGAGAAGAGATCAGTGCCTGCCCCTCCTCTTCCCCTCACAAGGAAGCTGCAGACTGTGATGAGATCTCTCTTCAGTCTCCTCTTCTCCAGGCTGAACAGACCCAAGTGACCTCAGCTGCTCCTCATACGGCTTCACCTCCAGACCCTTCACCATCCTCATGGGTCCTCCTTTGGACACTCTTTAATAGCTCAATATCTTTTTTATACTGTGGCACCCAACAGTGCCCCCAGCCCTCGAGGTGAGGCCACCCCAGCTCAGAGCAGAGCAGGACAATCCCCTCCCTTGCCCGGCTGGCGATGCTGGGCCTGATGCCCCCCAGGACACGCTTGGCCCTCCTGGCTGCCAGGGCACTGCTGACTCCTGTTCACCTTGCCATCCACCAGGACCTACAGGTCCCTCTCCATGGGCTGCTCTCCAGCCTCTCTTTCCCTGGTCTGTACGCATCACCAGGGTTGCCTCATCCCAGGTGCAGAGCCCTGGTTTGTTATCCCAGGGCCACTCCATATGTTACCCTCCCAGTCTTCAGGAGTTGCAATTAGTTTACTAATCTGTACAATATCAGGAGGTTTTGGAGCCTGCATTAGCATTAGGTCCACTTTTTCCTTCAACTTTTATTTTTCTTTCTGTTCCTCCTGTAACTGCCTCTGGAGCTGTTCTAATTTGATGGACAGTAGTAACTCAGTTGCTTTCCATCTCAGTCTTCAGTCCTTGTTTCTCTTTAATATTATCTTTTCTGTAGTGGCAGGCAGCTTCTGGACAGGTGTCTAACATCTTGCAAATAATAACTTCCTTTTTCCTAGCCTTTGTAGTGCCCCTAGCAACTTCTAGATGTTCCTCCACAGCTTTCCAATCTCACCAGTTATCCTGAGCCCATTTGTCTGAGAACTTAGGACTTGGACTTGTTCCATGCTTTTGTAACTGAGCAGTATCAGTGATACTCCTAACAAACCTGCTGACTACATCAATTTTTTGGCAAATGCGTGTTTTAAGGTTACTTAACAAATCACTGGCAAAGGTATCATGGAAAACAGTTTTAATATAGAAGTGAAAGCACGACAGAGTTCTTTGGCAAGGTTCACTCTACTACTTACCAGATAGTTAAAAAAAGCAAATGAAAAACTGTTATCAATCAATCCAGACCAAAAATAACCCCGAAGTATGTCCATGGAGGACTGCAGCTCCTGGCATGTGATGGCATGGCACCACCTTCCTTCCTCTGGGCTCTTTCCCCAGGACACACTGGGCAATCAATTGGCTCTCACCCCTAACCTTTAACACACGAGGAAACAACACACAAAGGAGATTTTTCAAAAATCGATCCACTGTAATCATGTACAAATCAGAACAGTTGTAAAATAGAGTAACCAAAATATTTAAAATTGGATGGTTTCCTAGCAAATTTCTGTGAACCAACATTTTACCTACTGAAAAAGAAAATTTTGAGGTCAAGTTTCTTAAACAAAGCAGAAAAATGAGTTGGTTGTAAAGGAATGTGTTTGTTTCAATTGTTACGCATCAATTATCTATAAAACACTCATTTACTGTATTGTCATCTCCCTCTGCAATTTCTATGGGTTATTTTGGCCACCTAAAACAGCTAAGCTCATATTACAGGGACAATCACAGAATCTGAATTCAGAAGAAAAATAGTAGGAGACCCTGGTTCTCCAGGTTTCAATGCATTTTAACATTAGTATATAATAAGCATTCTAAGCTAATTTCTAATCCTCCAGATATTAGCAATAATAATTTTTTTATGTATTTACTCTAGGAATTAATTCAGTTTGATCACTAAGAATGTGTCTGCTCCATTTTTGTAAGGACTGTCACACATTCAACACAGGAGAGTTCTTTTCAGTGTGAACTAGAGGGAAAAGTCATCCCTTCTGTGCTGACATACATCATCCCTGTGAATGTAGCTCCAGAGTTGAAAGCAATCCATTTCTCTCAGCATCTTGTAATTCTGCTTACAGCATAACACTTCAGTGTATTTCTCCCACTCTCGCTCACTGCAGCGTCTGTAGAGGGTGAGACAGACCCCAGACCATGAATTGCTCAGTTTGTCCTCAAACCCACTTTGCACTCATTCAAGAATAAACAAGACCTTCCCAAAATCAACAGATTCTACATGGCATTTATAGGCAAGAGATGATCTTCCCTTTTCCAAAAGGACTACTGAGTGCTTTTAGGTGGCTGTTACTATAAAAATATTTCGTATTGAAAACCACCATCTGCTTTTCTAGAAACCTGCTCCATCCTAGTGCAGCAATCTGATATTTCACTGCTTTCTCTGCTTCCCTGTGGGACATGTGCAGAATCTAAGAAATTGCTTGTGTGCCTATTTTCACCTCCATTCAGCACTGTGCCTGCTCTCCTTCACTTCCTCCAGCATTTGACAGTGTAGGATAAAGAGACATGTATGGCATTAGGAAATATTTCCCCCATTGCACTACTTTGCATTTGCTTTCTGTTCACTTGGCATCAGGGAATTTTTCTCAAGGACAAGTTCATAGAGGTAGCTGTCTTAAGCTCTGTTCATACTGCTTCAGGACAGAGATACAGTATTCCAGTATTTGCTTTGGAGCAAGGATTTGGAGATGCATTAAGTAATGAGAGATTTTATGGATGCCTTGAAGGCTCTAAAGCCAGATAAAGAGAAGAAATGCATCATTTCATATCACCAGCTTAACTGATGTTTTCAAAATACAAGATCCTATCAAGTTGTCTGGTTCAAGAGCATCAGTTTGTGTAAGGAGTGGGTACCCACCAACAAGGACAGAACAACTGCAGGGGGAAAAACCATTCCATCTGTTCATGAACGTAATCCCTCTGTTTTCTGTTCCAGCTCATCCTTGCCACGTGGGAAGGCGGCTACAACTTGCAGTGCCAGAACCTCCACAGCGCAGGGGAGGCCGATATCCGGGTGAGAGACAAGAGCAGCTCAGCCCTCAGCACCCACAGCAGGCACTCCCTCCACATCCCTGATAAAACACCTGGGCAGTCGTGGCAGTTAAAAGGATGCTACCAGTAACATCTTTAAAACCCTCATGTCACTCAGGTTGCCCAACAACTGGTAGAAAATAAGAAGTGTTACATTTTTGATTTGATATCATCCTTGCAATGGAAAGCATGACAGGAAGCATTTTGAAAAGCTGCAGTCAAAAGAGTGTTGCCTGACTATTAAAACTGAAAATTACATCATTTAAAGACTTTGAACAAAAATCAGTTACCTAAAATGTAGCTCTTGCTGGGCGGGAGCTGGAAATGGATTTAAGCCCAACTATAAACTGTAGAAAACTGCAGAGACATTTTGCTGGCTTGACTCATTTGTAGTTTCAGCCCTTACTTCTACAGCAATTCCACATATTAAACCTCTGTTACTCCCCACAGCAGGTTTATTTCCAGATGATATTAGAGCTCAAGGACAGAAAGATTGGCCAACATATAATTTTCACCAACTCTCAAAATTTATCTATGCTATAGCAAGGAAAAAGTCAGTTAAATACCTTTTCCTCTCAAAAAAATATCTTTCTCCTTTCTGCATTAACTATGCTAGGACATATCCTGAGCTCTGGTAAAATTACTCTAGAGGAGTATATATTTCATTGTATTGAGTATCAAATTTAGATTTTTCAAAAGAAGAATCTGGCAGCAAAATCCGTTCAGTGTCAAGAGAATGGCAGCACCCTTAAAAACAAACAAAAAGTCCCCAAAATAAAACAAAAACCCACCTACAAAACTGCACTTTTGAAAAAAAAATAGACCAATTAGAAAACCATTCCTCAGCATTTATATTTCTTAAATTATATTTTGAAAATTGTATAGTTATACAATTACATAAAAGATAATGTGTGGATTTTTTTACAAAACTGCTGCATTGAAAAGCAAAATAAAATTGAAGGCAGAGCTAATACTTCTCCTTCAATAGCATATTAATGCCTCCTGAAGTTGTGTGCCCAGAGAGTGAAGAAATACAGTAATATTTAAGCACTTGTATGGACAGATATTGATCTCCTTCTCCTTTGTTCCTGCTTGTACAGGTAGCCAAGGTGCTGTGGTGGTATTATTTTTCCAAAGTAATTGAATTCATGGACACTATCTTCTTTGTACTGAGAAAGAAAAGCAGCCAGATCACCTTCCTCCATGTGTATCACCATGCCACTATGTTTAACATTTGGTGGTGTGTTCTGAACTGGATACCTTGTGGGCAAAGTAAGTCTTTGTTTGCTTCATCACCTGGGGTCTAAGTCACCTGCAGCTGGGGAGGAATCACATCACCATGCAAAGGAATTGTGTCACTGTGCAATATGAGGGCACCTTTAGGGTTCAGAACCTTTCAGAACTGCTGACCACCAGCAGAACACAGGGAAGTTAAAAGCATGGTTAAAAGTTCAGGCCAAAAATACCTGAGTGTTAGGTATTTTGATTTTCCACTTAGCTGCCACAGGCTCACGTATTTTCTTCTCTTCAAACCACTTTCAAACCACAGTACTGAGTAGCACACAGGAGCCATCACACACAAGATCTACTCCAAAAGCAGGTGCAGGAAGAAGTCATGACCCTGGTAAAGTCACAACAAATTAAATCAATTTTACAGGTTTGACTCCTGTTTGCATCAATCTCTGCCTTAGCAAGATACTTTACTTACATAGTCACTAATTAAAATACCAGTTCGAGTTTGTTCTGTTTCACACAAGAATACATCCTCAGAAGGTTACTGAAACTGTCATCATCTTCCCTGTGGAGGAAGGGATCTATGATGCCACAGGCTAGGCACTTGTCATTTGTGCAAGAAGTCCAAACAGCAGAGAACTACTTCAGCTGTCTCACAACATGCACACTTTTCCCAGTCTTCACACAGCCAGAGGCTTTCTGTGGCACTGCTTCCAAAGTCGAGAAAAAAAAATAGTTTTCCTTCAACCTATTAGAGGGAGTCACCTCAGATCATTACAACATTTTGTAAAGAAGCTTGTTGCAGGTCTTTTTTAGAACTAAAAGCAGAATTCACGTTTGTTGGCACTGACTGGGGACAGCAAAAAATCAAAGTAAATCACTGTTTTAGGTAGAAGCAGGGATCAGAGATTTCATAGCCATTAGGAGCTCTTTCTAGAGGTGTAAACAAATCAGTGGGGGGGGGGTTCTGCATTCTAATGTGTCAGAACCTGGTCCCTACGCTTTGCACGAGCACTGCACTACTGTAATTAAACCAGTAACTAAGTAATTAATCAGTGGCAAAATCAGAACACCAGGTGAGAGTGTCTTGTAGTTGTAGCACTGCCATCAAACACAGGAGCACACAGCAGAATAGTGCTGCTGCTTACTTCTGTAAAGTACAGAGTAATTAATTCTCTTCATTTCCTCTAGAACTAGTATTCACTACATGTAACTAATAAGAACAGCAAGGTATTATCTGGGATGGAATTCTGTAAATGTGCACCTAGCAGAAGAGCCAATGAAGAAAACAAGAGTGGTGATCAAACACTGGCACAAAGGGCTATTTTAATTCAGAGTAAAGCCCTTGCTGCTGCATCAGAGAGCTGGAGTCCCAGGGTCCTAAGCTGCATACAAAGCATCAAAGTCATCCACAGTGTTTAAAGCTTACAGGAATACAAGAAAGACTCATAGCAAGAAGAACTAGGAGAGGGGAAAAAAATAGCCTGTAAACTACAGAATAGGAAAAAGTGGAGGAGAAGGAAAATATGAGATAAAAATGCAATATTCAGCATGAGAAAAAGGAAGTATCATTTATTTTTTCAGTTGTCCCTAGGAGAGCACGTCTATACATCAGGAATATCTTTAGCAAGGAATAAGCATAAAAAGAATATTTACCATATGCAAGAGACATCACAAGCAATATCCTCTCTCACTGTTTAGCAGCTGGTATTCAATTTTTTTTTCCCCAATGTATTTTTATAGGTTTCTTTGGCCCCACTTTGAATAGCTTTATCCACGTGCTTATGTATTCCTACTACGGACTGTCAGTCATCCCTTCTATGCGCAAATATCTCTGGTGGAAGAAATACCTCACTCAGGCACAACTGGTATGTATCTATTTTACTCTCACTTTTAACCACCAGAAATCCTTCAAAATGTGAGAGAGGACTAAATGAACTATAGGTAAACCTTGTTATTTACACAATTAAGCCAGTTAGAATTGAAGTAGAACAAAATTATCATACAGCATAAACCACTAGTGCAGGCAGATATAACTTAAATTCTTTTTATGTTCAGAAACGTTTTCTGTAGATAACAGTGGAAACTCTTCAGTCCACAAAATCCTATTACTTTTGAACCACTGCATAGAAAATGACTGCTACTTACTTGTGAAAAATCCCGATTTAAGAGTCACAAAAAATGTCTGACAGAGCCAGCTCCAAGACAGACGTCCTCCACTGGCCAAAGCTGAGCCCATCAGCAAAGCTGGGGGCACCTCTGTGACATCATATTTATTCAAGGGTGAAAAGCATGGCACAGCAGCTGAGAGAGAAGACAGAAAATGGGAGAGAAATAGCCCTGCAAATACCCAGGTCAGAGGAGGAGGGAATTAGTGCCAAGGACTCCCCTAAAGTCTGCAGTGAAGATGTTGATGAAGCAGGCTGTTCCCCTGCAGCCCGTGGAGGTCCACAGGGGAGCAGAGATCCACCTGCAGCCCAGGGAGGACCTCATGCTGCAGCAATGGACATGTCTGCCCAGAAGGGAGACACAGCCAAAGGAGAAATAGCTCCTGTGGACCCGTGGAGGGAGGAGCCCATCCTGGAGCAGGTTTGCTGGCAGAACCTGTGACCCCATGGGGACCCACATAGGAACAGCCTGTTCCTGAAGGACTGAGGCAGGCTGTGAAGAACTGCAGCCCATGGGAAATACACACATTGGGACTCTCTCCCTTTGGAGGGCTCCCTCACTGATGCAGAGAAGGAGTAGGAGGAGAAGGGAGCAGCAAAGCCAAAGCAATATGGGTTGACTACAAACCCCATTCCCCCCTACTACAGCACATGGAAAGCAGTAGAGGAAGTGAAGTTGAACTGGAGAGAAACAGGGGCTTAGGGGAAGTTTTAAATTTTATTTCTTGCTATCCTTCTGTGTTATTAATTGGCAACAATTGAAATTAATCTTCCTCAAGTCAAGTCTATTTTGCTTATGACAGTAATAGGTAAGTTTTATAAATTACCCTCCCTACCCTTATCTCAATCCACAAATTCCTTTAATCTTATTTTCTCCTCCTACTCTACTGAGGAGAAAAAGGGAGAGAGCCACTGGGTGGGCAGCTGGCAGCCAAGCAAAGTTAACCCACCATTTTGTACAACTACAAAATGCAAAATGATGTAAACAAACTTTAGGCAATACAGAAACTAACTGACTTCTAAAAGTCTGTTCCACCACTTGCTGTACCTGAAGAGCTGAGCCACATCAAAAGTTTCTATCAACAAGATATAAGGCTCAATATGAAATAAAGCTCCTTTTACTTTTTTTCTCTTAAAGCCTGTTTCTATTATTTGGAAGTTCAGATGTTTGGAGTGAGCTTTAAAATGCTTGTGTAGAAATTTGCTTAGCAAAAGCTGCTTCTCTGAGCTGAGACCAGCCCTGCAGGTGGAACACACTGCCCTGCTGGAAATGCATCTCAGTGCACTGGACTGAGAGCACACTTAGCTGGCTGAGGAGAGCAGGTGCACCAGTGTGGGCTCTGGCTCATAATTCTAAATAGACAGGTCTCTGCAATTTCTTCCCCATCTCATTTTTGCTTTGTTTGTCCCCTCCTTAACTCCATTAATGCAAATGTCAGTTTATCTGAACTCCTTTGGACCTGAGTTTTGCATTTTCTGTCCAGCCTTCTAAAGCTATTGCCAGGAGTCTTCAGGGTTTCCCCAGTTTCTGCCCAGGAACAGAGACAACAACTGTACCTGTTACAAGGTCCGGAAGACAGAACAATACCTACTAAATCTGAGAGAAAAAAAAAAAGCTTCCCTTTTGTCAACTAGGCCTATAAACTTACTTTCAGAAACCTCTGAGCCCCCTTAGGGTTATTTAATTTCACAAGAGCACCCTCTTAGCTTAACTCTCACAATACATTCAGAGGCTAGAAAAGGACAGTTTCCAGGAGTACTCCAGCTTTCAAAGAGCAGGACTAGGGCACGTGTCTGTATCTGATTTAGCTAGCACTGGACCCTTTCTCAGTAAATATTCCTGCATTATCTTCTCTCCACAGATCCAGTTTGTGCTCACTATTGTGCACACACTCAGTGCAGCTGTGAAGCCATGTGGATTCCCCTTTGGCTGCCTCATGTTCCAGTCCTCCTATATGGCCACACTGGTCATTCTCTTCATCAACTTCTACATTAAGGTAAGCAGTCTTCTGAGAGCTCTCTGACAAGGTGGGGGGAGGAAATAGAACTTTTTTGGATAGCAGTCTGGGTGGACTCAGATATAGAATGATCATCAGTGCTTAAAATATGTTAGTATTAAAACATATATGTTATTTAAGAAAAACTGGTATTGTCATGGCTGAGAGAGATATCAGTTATCAGTAGTGATGACCTCCTCATTGCAGCTCAGCTCTTCTGCACTTGTAGAGCAAGTCAGGTGCTGTATTCAGGGCTCTGAATTTGCTTTAGGTGGGCAAATTTTTGAGTCTTTCTCCTCCTTAGGGAAAAAAAAAAAAAAGAAGAAACAAATAGCTCTGTCTTTGCCTTGTTTACTTCAACATCTTTTAGCAGGGAGTGCACTAGCCTGCCTGCATACATAAGGCTTTTAGTGTACAAGGCTTGAAATCTCTTTGGACATTGAGATTACAGTGAGGCTAGTAAAGTGACATCACCCACAGCAGTGAAAGGACCTTTAATGCAGGCTGAAGCAAACATATACATCTGCATCAACAGCCACCAGACAGCTCCACTTACAATTAACCATAGGGAGTGTTTTGGGGCCACTTAATGAATCCAAGTGTTTACTTTGGAATTTGCTTTTGTAGACATACCGGAAAGCACCTTCAAGAACAGCTGTCAAGGAAACCCCTGTCACAACAGAAATCAAGAATGGTTTCCATAAGGACTACTTTGCTGCTGCCAATGGATTGCAGAATAATAAGAAGGCACAATAAGTATAGTGTTTCCTATGATCTTTTTTTCTAAAGAGAAAAAGAAGAAAAAAGACTGAACTACAAGCTTTAGCTTAAAACCTGTTTGATTACATTTATCAGTTCTTTGTACCAGACATTTATTAATGTACTGCTATCTAGGTTTTAACAAAATGAGTAGAATTACTTGTCTTGTCAAAGATCACCATCAGAACAAAGGAAGCCAAGATCTTTCTCATGTGAAAAAGAAAACCTTTCTGATCTCTAATGCTGACACAAAAACGCCTTATGAAACACTCGATGGATAAATCCATCAATGCCTTCAAAAGGTTAGGACTCTGTTCAGACTAACGTGGTGAGCACTTTCTGTGCATGTGAGAGGTCTTGAGGCAAGGCTTCAAGTGCACCCAGTGCATCCAGCTAAACTGTGGCCAAGGCCAGGAAAGTAAAGGGTGGGGGGGGGAAAGGTGAGAGTCATACCTTTTCCATCACCATACCCCTCTTTTCTTCTTCTCAGCAATTCTCCAAAGCACACTCCCTCCCCATGGACACCAGCTAGGTGCCCTTCGATCCTGTGGGAGCCCTAGGGAAGGACATGACAGAGGGCAGAGCCCAGGTGCACCATCCCATAGTTTGCAGGCAGTTGTGCATCATGCTCAGTCACTTCACACCAGTGCAACCTGATTCAAATGCCAGGAAGGCTGGCAGGAGCTTTCTATTTCAGGGGGCTGGACTGGTAGCCCCTGGCACTGCCCAGTATGGTGTCCTGAACACAGAGCAGAACAAGTCACTTTGGATGTGCTAAATGAATAGGAGTTCCAGCTAAATGGATTTTGAAAGAAATAGGGTCTTAGCAACTTAAGGAAGATAAATCCGCTGAGTGTAAATGTGTATAAAGTTAATCCCATACAAACACTGCTAATTCACAGCAAACTGTCATGGCATATATTAATAGATTGAAGATGCAGAAAATTTGAGAAGGGAGTTCAGCAATGAGCAAAGCAAGTTATACAGGAATTTCTGTGCCAGGTGGACCTTACTCAGGCTGGTCTCTGGCTGGAGAAACAGATGGGACCGAGGCATGATCCTCTGGAGGGGAAGCAAGGAGATATCTGCTGTCTGCAGCTGTAAAGGTGCCTCTCTCCCAACAGTCCATCACCACCTTTGTTGCTTCAGTTCACTGCATTTACCCCCACTTCTTTGAATGGTTAGAAATGAAGAATACCCAGGGCTAACTTTATGGGTCTGCCCTCACCCTTTTCTCATTTAGCCTGCTTAATTTCCTCTACTAAATATAGACACAGATGTTTTTCCTCACAGTGAAGCAGTTCTGGTCTCTTTCATTCTCATGTATAAAATTCTCTTCGTAAAAAAACCAACGTTTTGAGTCAGTTCAGCCCCATAAGTTCCTTGGACTGAAGCAATTCTGTAAAGGAAACAGGTCCTCCCATTCCTGTCACCTTGCTGAGTCCCAGGGCAGGAGGAGGACAAAACACACACACAGTCAGCACAGAGGGTGGACCCACATGTAGAGCAGGCTGTCCCAAATCTTGCTGTCCAAATCTTCTCCACCTCTAGAGGGTCAGCTATCCCCTCTAGATGTCACCATTTAGATGATCTGCCATCAGGGGCTCTTGGGGACTGCAGGTGCCAAGGCAGGAGGAAGGTTTGTCCCAGGGAGCAGCGCGGACACAGGGCAGCCAGCCTCGAGGGCTCATGGATAAGGAGGAAAGGGGCTGAGGAAGTGGTACAGTAGGGGAAGAACAACAGATGGGGTTGTCCAGCAAAATCAAGAGGAGAAAGTGGCATGGAAAAGGGTGTCTTATGTCAGAGTTCTGCCTGAGTGTGTGCTTGAAAGTCGCACAGAATGCCATCTGTCTCCAGCCAGTTCCAGCTCCATTGTAATGTGGACAAAATTGTTCTGCTCCAGCAGAAAACTGAAATTCCCAAAATGCTGCAGCAGCAGTACTGCTGAGCAGCCTGACTGCTAAACTACATCATCATAAACTGGGCCAAAATAACTGCAATATTCAAACCCTTTTACACCACCACAGCAACCTAGATCTAACTGGTGCATATTCACATCTGCTCCCCTCTTCATGAAGCTGGTCACAAAACCTCACTTACTGAAAGCCAGTGTTTTGTTTTATTTAACACTCAATTAGGGGGAAGGTAGCAACTCAAAAAAACCCCAAGAACCCCACATTCACAAAGCCTGGGCACTGTATGCAATATACTATTTCTCACTGGCCCTTACAGAACCTTTACAGGTGTTTCTGATTCATACTGTAAAAACCTCAAGATGCAAGAAATTAGTGGGTTTGACTGAGGGTGTTTTACACAGCCCTGAGCAAAGGGAGAGCTTGCTTCAGAGCTCTGCAGAAATCAGCCTGATACTGGAAGCCAGGGTAGAGGCAGAGGGATTTGAAAGAGCTGACAAGACAGAGTACAAGGCAACGAGCTGGACCATTCATCTAAGGCAGGCAACAAAAGGGTTGTGTGGCCCAGCAGGGATTTTAGGCCGAGTGGAGTCCATAATCTTTTGATGGCAAAGCGTGCATTTGACTCTCAAGGTGGAAAGGTCAGCTGTGCTAAGTGTTAAAGTTTACTGCAGCAATCAAACCCACAGATATTGTCTTTTGTTTTGTTGAAACCTCATTCAAAAGCAAAGGAAATAAATAAATGCCTTACTTGAAATTCAAAGGGCTGGGGAAAAAAAAAAAGAAAAAGAAAAAAAAAAAAAAAAAGGAAAAACCAGAGATGGTCTCAGACCTTGCAGATTCAGATCAGCCAGGAAGGCTGGAATCAGGTATGTTTAAAATTCTTCAGATATGTCTTAACATCTTCAAAATGCCGCAACTTTGAAGAAAGAGAAGCATTGACTTTTTAAACTGATTTTCCTGTAATACATAACACTGTAAATAAACGAATTTTACTATCATGCTGTCTCCACTCCTCCTTAAGGCATCAAATTAGGCTGGCAACTGGTTACTTGAGGCTGCTTTTTGTTCTTCAACTTTTTCAGAAGCGTTTTAGGACATTCACATCATATTGGATCAACCTCCATAACTTTATACAGTACCTTCACTGGTGTTGGTGTAAAGCTTCCATGTGGATTTTTTGCCCTGCTACCTATAAAAACTTGGGGTTTTCAGCAATGGTAACAGTGCAATAACTTGTTTGTTCAAAGCTGGTACTTGCCTACCAAATCCTCGTTTGATTATCAGATTGTTTTCAGTTGGATTATGATGGTAGAAAACAAGGGAGAGACAACAGATAAATCTCAAAAATATTTCTTTCAGATTGAAAACACACAATTTCTCAGCTGTTCCTAGAAACATGTCTCTTTTCCTTAGATGCAGTTCTACAGCCTGCAGAAGCAGGACCTGTCCCCGTGTGCTCCAGCCGACCTCAGCACACCTTACCCAGAGCAGAGGGTCTGTCCCCAGGCAGGGCAAACACACACAGCTCCTCTGCCCATTTCCAGCCTTCTCTCTGGCTTTGTGCAGCCTTGACACGAGGCAGCTGTAGCCCTTGGATGGGCCATTGCACTGGTACAGAATGTGCAGGTAAACAAGCACTTGGCACAGCATCATCCCCTGAAAGAGATGCAGCAAAGACAGCAGGGATTATACTCAGTTTAATACTATACCCTGGTTTAGAGCTAAAGATGCATAAAAGCAGATATCCTTAACCAGAAATTTTAATTTCTTACATATTTCCCATTTCTTTTTTTGGATATTGATGCACAGTTTTTGTACCTCAGCCCCTAAACAACTTTGTTGGCTCAGAAGTGTCAAAGAAACTGAACAGGTTGAAAACTGAGCTATATCTATTTACACTGGAAGGAAGAATATAAAAGAAACATCTGGATTAAAGCACTTTAAAAAGCATGAAGTGGGAAGAGCAAAAGAAACTTGCCAAGGTCAGCTACATACTTTCCAAAAGGTAACTTCAGGATAACCAAGTTAGAAGGTCTGTTGCAGAAACCAATGGACTTTAGACTTTCAAGAGGTTTAAGCTCAAACATGTTTAATTGACCCAGCAGTGCAGGAAGGGGTATGAGATGGGCTGTCCAAGGTCAGAAAATGTCATTTCTGAACCAGATGCGGTCTCTAAATGCTTCTATTGCCTCTAGATGGAAAGACCATTAGTAAAGTCCAAAATCTTCACCTTAGGCAGTTCACAGGTTATCAGGCTGGAAGACACTGAGCTGCTCAAAAGCTAAAGCGTTTCTTATGAGGGGATAGATAAGTGCAGGGCTAGAAGATATCTAAGCAGTGTCATCCCTTTCTGCTCTCCCATACCCATCATTAAAACAGCCTTTTGGGGTTCAGACTTTTCCAGTAAAACAGCTAAAAGCAAGTGTTGGTGGTACAACATTACAGCAATTTTTACTAAGTAAGGAACCCTGACTTTTCCTTTATCCATGCCCTCCAAAGTGCTCAACACTCACCCTTCCAAGCTTTATAGATATAGGTTATGCAGAGATGCAACAACAAGACCAATGCACTCTAAGTTATCTAGCAAAGACACTTAGATGAAAAGCATTTCTAACTTTTTACATTTACAGGAGACACCAAGAGAGCCTTCTGCCAACACACATGAAGGGTGAGGAAATGTAGCAAACAAGAGCTGCTATACATCTACTTCACAGTGCTGACAAAGCTTAAATGCTTAGCAGCTTGAATTTAAAAGAGCAGTGAATCCATCAAAAATCTCAGATGCAAAAATATATATAAAAAAACAACCACTACTGTCATTGTTTGAAAAAAAATTTACAAATAAATTTTAAAAAATAATAACCTTAAAGCAGATAGAGACATCCCATCTCATCCTCTTCCTATTTCAAGCCTCCCCTTTGGGCAGCAAACTGCTTGGAGATGCAGAGGAAGGAGCCTAAATGGGCCAACACCCAACCCCCCAAAGGAGATGACATGTGCCCCGAGGGCGCGAATTCTCAGCCTGTTTCTGTGGCTTTGCAGAATTCAGTGCACAGGAGCAGCCCCAGTGCCGACAGCTCATGCCAATTCTTAGGTCTGCTTCACATCAAGCACCTTGATAGCCCCGGTTGCATCATCATGGTTGGGCAGTTAGTGGGGAATAAAACCACAGAAGACAGGCATTTACACGGGAACTAGTGGAAGGCTCACCTTGGAGCTTAGGAGTGGGAGCAACACAGCACCAGGCATCCCTCTACACTCACCAGTGTGAGCTCTGGATCACAGTAAGAAGGAACAGGGCAGTTCAAGCCTTACCACACTCCTACAGCCAGGTCCTCAGGTTGCTACTCAGGAGGTAAAAGCCCCAAATTTAGGACCTGGCATTGCCCAGACAACAGGGTAGTGGTAGGACCAGATTATTCAGGCTGCTATCTTAAAGCCTGTTTTGGTTATTGACACTGCTGGGACCATCAGAGTATCCCACCACACACATGCAAAAACTGTTGCCAAGATGCAAAATTACTTTTTCCTGATGCAAGCTCAGTTACTCACAGAGGCTACAGTTTCATCTCCCAAAATTCACAGCTACTTTAGCTGAGTGCTTTGAGAGCCTGGAATCAAGCAGCAGCTGTAAGGACACTGAAGAGTAGCAGGAGGATGCAGTGTAGCCAGGTTATCAGGCCATCCCTCAAAGAAACAGGCACAAGCCAGTGAAATCAGCATTTCAGTCCTTCACATTAGGAATAGGAGAGGGTAGACCAGTAGATCTGAACCTTTGGAAAGGGCAGGGTTGAAGAGGTCTTTTCTTTTAAACCACCCCAGAAGGAAAGCACCAAGTGCACCTTGATGTGGATGAACAAATTCATCTCATGCCAGCTCCAGTCAGGACTACTTAAGCTAAAGGAATAAGCATAAAATGGTAAAGCAATGGCAACAGCAGCTTCTTGCTGTTCCCTGTGCTGGTGCTACCCTGCATGACCTTCTCATGCAGGGACAGCATCAGCCCTGTTTAGTAACAAAACAAACCCTGCCAGGGTTTGGGCTTTTGTTCTGAAGGTACATCGTGTGCAGGGGAGGATGCCCTTGACTCTAACCCACACAGCAATCTGAGGTTGGTTCTATAAATTAAGGAGATAGAAGCCCAAAGCCTGGGAAACCTGCCATGTTCCCACAAAATCTTTAAGGTGCATTAGCACTAATGCTGCTTTTGCAAGAACACACTCTCTTGTGAGGAGCAGCTACATTCTGGGGAACTCTGTCACACTGTCAAAGCAGAGGAGGATATTAAATAGCATGGGTTACCTGCTGCTTACTTTCCAGAGACCTGTGATGCTATTTTGTCTAATCCTAGCATTGTTCACTGGACTCTGAACTCTCCTTGGAGCCAAAAGTCACCGGCTGCAAAAACAAGCAAGCTTCACTTGCTGTTTTCTGTTCAGTTCTGCAAATTTCTTGCCCTCTGTAGTCTCCAGCTTACCATCAGGCATCTGGCCAATAGACCCCTCTCTGCTTTCTGCTCAGCAATTCAGAATTGAGTGGCAATGGTGTCAAGCCAGCAGTTCCCACACAGTTATTTGCACACAGGAGAGGTTATACCTAAAACATCCTGTGCAAGGTACACATGACTCTAGAGTACCTTTCCAGACACTCTCAGTGCATCAGTTTGAAGGAAAAAGTGAGATTATTGTCCTATGCAAACAACTTTTTACTTTGAATCAATCATTAAGCTCACTTACACTTGATAAAGGTGTTAGCAGAACTGTTAAAGTAAGCCAATATATGCATCAATTTGATGGCAATATCATTATCTTTACTTCATTTTTCAAAATTTCTTTGATATATAATGGACCCATCTTGCAATTTTTCAGAAAAACTTGTTATCAACACAATTGGACCACTTAGCTCTATATATTCTTTTTAGGCAAAAAAAGGCTCGACAATGCTTTTTCCTCCTCTTTTCTCTTTTCATTTAAAATAGAATAACATCCTTCACAGAACCATCTTCTCTATGCTGCACACAAAGTGCTCAAATGTCATGAGCAGTTATGAATTCAGGGGTTTGCTAGTCAGAAGGAACAATGAACACGTTTTCTTCTGCCTTCTTCACTGGGTGTTCATACTGCAGGGAAGAACAAAAAAAGGTAAGAAAAAACATTGCAAAAAATTATACAAACATTGAAACTGTACAAGATAAGAAAGATCCTGGAAGCATGTTTAGACTCATTTCTTAATTCTCAAGCACCTACAAGTGCTGCAGGATGAGCAGCTCCCATGACACAAGTGCTCCTTTCTCAGCCCTGCTGCTCTTTAAGTGCATGGAGTTATGGATTTGTTTCCCTTTGGAAAGGCTCAGGATTCCAACTTTAACTGCTAAAATATACAAGCCCTTGGTTTTCAGCATCTTTCCTAAAATCCCAAGCCTAGTCTACTGTGGTGACCATAGGCATGGTTGTTCCTTCAACACAGAGAGCTTTCTCAGTCCTGTGAAGTGCAGGCACATGGCACTAATCCATCAGTTTTATTGCAGAAATCTCTCAAAGCTATCAGATCTGCACATAAACCTGGAACAGCAGCAGTGGCAAAAATCCATGTCCATGTGATTGGGTGAACCAGATGGAAACTAAGTATCGTATCAAAGTTAGCAAAGTATTCATCTTAATTTAAAAATGAAAACAAGGGCATAAAACAGTCATTAGACTCTGGACCTCAGTCAGGATGGAAGGTAAATTTAAAAAATTGTTTTTTTAAAAATCAGACTTGAATACATCAAGGCTAGAAGTTACCCAATCTAAAACATGGGAGAAAACATGCAAGGTGTTATTGGACTGCAGAGCTCTTAGCCACAGGTGCTCATGGATGCACAACACCAAGGCCAAATGCATTGAGGGTCACAAACTACACAAACTGCCCCAGACTGTGAACCCAGGAGAAACTTCACTACCTGATGGTCCTTGTCCTTATCTTCTCCCTTAGGCAAGTACTGTTTGACCTCTTCCCCTTGTCAAACATTTCTTTCTCCAACCTTTCCACCCATCAGGACCAGATTCACACAACTTTGGTTTCCTTTTCTCACTTCCAACACCAGCTGGTCAGAGCAGAGCTCAGTGCCCACCTGTAGGGAGCTGCTCTTGTGTCACACATACCATTGTATTCTGGACAGCTTCAACAAAACTCTTGGCTGTTTCGCCCAGGGCTGAGTCAACAGATTCAATTCTGAAAGGAAAGTGAGCTTAGCTGGTTTTTCGTGAAGCATTAGTGCTTGCTGGCCAAGTTTGAACAGATGTATTTGCCACCAAAAATAAACCTGAGAATGGCAGTGTTTTGCCCAGTGTTTATGCCAACAGTGTCTTTTATACAGGAAACGATCACCTCCTTCCACCTCCTCTGAGCCCTAGATACAGTCACGTCAAGAGAGTGCATTGCACCTTTTTCCACATCCTGGCACAGCTCTCCTGAGCAAGGTTCCTCTCCCTTCCCATACAGGGTTCCCTCATTACACTCCAATTCCAACTGAAAACCCTCATGACACTGCAAAAGCTCAGTCAATGGACACCAACTGGAGATGCCATACTGGGTTAAGAATCCTTTCCCATGTATAACCAAGGGTACCACCAGCCTAAACCAGTGCTCTCTATGACCACCAGAGGACTTGTGAGCATGCAGGACAGCTGGCAGAGACATACCTTTGTTTTTGCTCGTTGCAGAAAGTATTCAGTTTGAGCAGCTGTGCATTCCAGAAATCCTAAGAGACTCCCAAAGAAAACCCCTGTTACTTGGGAAGGGGCACCTTTCCAGGCTGGCACACAAGAAGCTGTACTTACCAGTGCATCCTTCTCCATGTCTGCCAGAATTTGAGTTTCCTTCTCAAGGCTGGCAAGCTCTTCAACAACAATCTTCTGGAAGGTCTCAAATTTATTCAGCCTAGCGATGGAGAGCAGAAACAATTTTGCCACTTCAATGTGCAGTCTCAGAAGGTGGACGACAACCCCTTCAGCACTAAACCTACCTTGAGGTAGAAGGAAATGTCCCTGCTGAACTACACAGGGCAGATTTTTTCCTTGGATATGTCAGAGAGCCTGTGAAGAGCTGCACCAAAGTCACACTGCAGACAAATGCAGCTCAGTAGCCTGTCCCAGGTAGCAGTCAGTAACAGAGGACTGGGACAGGGCATACAAATGAATTCCCAGTGCTATACTTGCATTGCATGCTTTCCCAGCCTCCAGAAAGTTCAGCAGAGATTTCCCAAGCTGAAAACCTCTTTAAGGTCCCTTCCAACCCAAACCATTCTATGAGTCCATCTTGACACCAATAACCTCTACGGATTTTCCTGCCCTGGGTTTTATATGTACAAACAGTGTTGCCACAGGATGCCAACAATTTCTACACCATAACCAGCAACACCCTTATTCACTTGGGTTTGCCATCATTCCCAGCTGCAGTGAGGCAGGAAAGATTTGGCACAGCCCTGCATTCACTATCCTGTGACCCTGTATAGATCCAGGTGACTTACTTAGCAACCAAGCACTGCAGCATCTTACTGCCATCTGCTTTTATCTCCCACCACAAAGCATTCTATTTGTTTCTATTGGAACTCAAAACTTCTCCATGTACCTTAACAACAGCAAATTCTTCTCATAGAAGTCCTATTGATACCAGAGATTTTTCACTTTAAAGGCTATTATTTCATACTACACTGGATCTAAATACTAAAAAGTGAATGTATAATAGATACAGCAGCTTGATGGACTTACAAGTACAGTATAAGATGTATCTCACTTATAACAAATCCACATATATTAGAATTGATTTTTTTATGTAGAATAGCTTTTATCTACAATTGATGCTTTTATATATCCTATCTGAGAAATTCAGGATCTGAGAGATCCCTTTTCTTCTCCTCTGTTTCATTAAGCAAGTCACAGCCTGGCTTCTTTCTTAAAAGATTTAGAAATAGAAGCTACTGCATGTAACAAGAGTTTTTACACAGATTCTTGAACACTGGTGACAACCAGAAGACAGCCCAAGGACTGCTCCATCAACTGCTTGTAACTCAAGCTTGTTTTGCATGAATTAACCCATCCTCTCCTCCTACAGGAAGGTTAGCTTCAATCACAGGAGTTATACTTCTGGAACTCTTCTTGCATTAAAAAAGAAAAGAAAAAGACACACACAAGCTATTTTGCCTTACAAACCATAAGTGCAACAGCCAACTGTCAGGTTGGCTTTCCTTAGCAATCAAAACTGACACAAAACTGAAGCTGCTTTCAGCCAGCCCCAGACCACTTACCTGCACTTGTGTATCTGGCTCAGCAGGGCAGACAAGTTCTTCTCTGACGATCTCAGGGTATCCTGTGTGTTGATCTCAAGCCTTTTGTACCGGGTCTAGCAATGGGATGAACAGTCAAGGATGGGCAATGGCCCAAGCCAAAACCTAGCAGTATAGCTTGCAGAACCTTTCCCTGCCATTCATCTTGGCAGAAACCATCTTAAATCAAATTCAAACTGCAACAAGATGACACACATAGGTGCTGCAGATATAAACTGATTTAATTAATTCACAGCACTTACACCAATAAGCCTCTGCATAATCCATGCCACCTCAGGACAGTATTATGTTAGGAAAAACCTAATTAAAACTTTTTGTGCCTCCCCTATAACACTTCTCAGAATATACAGGTTCTGCAGAATACTTCTAAGAGCTCCAGACTAACAGACACTGCCACCAAAGCCCTACTCTTGAACACAAAATAAAGATGGGATATTTGCACCTACTCTCCCCTGAGAGAAAAAGGTAATTTCACAGGACATGATAAATTGTCACACATGTTAGAAGTGCTCACATTACCCAGAACAATTTCTTCAGTTGGCCAATAAAGCTTTCAAAGGCAGAAATCACTCCTGAATCACTCAAGTCTTCATTAAGTATCTTGAAAAAAACCACATCATCTATGCTGTCATCCATTTCCTGACCTAGAAGGAAACACATGCCCAGTTAGCATCACGCTGGAAGACTTCCTGCTGCTGAAGGGATTGTCATTCATGTGAGCAACAACTTTTGTTATAGAGCTGGAATTTGGGGCTTATTCTTGTAGAGCTCACAAGAGGAAGGGAAACTGGCTCAAAAATCCCCTGAGAAATACTTGTTAGAGAGCAGCAGGAAAGGACAGGCACAATAGAGCAACACAAAGAGCTATTTACAGATACTGAGGCAAATGCATAGAATAAGGGTGAAAAAGAGTCAGGTCACACCTGTTTTCTGTCTTCTAGTTTATGCATTGCAGGGAAAGCCTGATCCCCTTGTGCTCAGTATTAGCATTATTTTGCTGTTACTTTGTACATTCCCTGCATGCTTTTTTTCAGCTCCTGTGTTTGATGTTTTTTTAATAGCTCTGGAAAATCACTATTGAGATAGACTAGAAAATGTGGACATCATGGAGCAGCCGACCAAGTGGAACCCAAATATCCTTATTCACACCTCTACATACACAGTATCCACTGTCATTGGCAGTGCTGCAATACACATCTTCTGCTAATTTTGGCAAAGTTGGCCTCTCTATAGATACATCTCTTCAAGCTTCCATGTGACTATGATTTCCACCACAAGAAAAGAAAAGCTGAAAGCATTTAAACACTTCACCTTAGTTATCAACTGGATTTTACCTTTCTGGATCTCTGCTTCCTCTTCTACTGAATAAGAAGTTTTCTTTGGTGTATGGTTAATCTCAGAGGACAAGTGATTTTTCTCCAAACTGGAAAATTTAGGCTTTTTAATGGTAGTGCCACTCAATATATCTAGAAAGAAAACAGAAGATGTTTCAGAAGGAATCTGTTCTTTTACATGAGGTACATGACAATTTCTGCTCAAGAAGAAACAGCCACTGGAATTAACAATGTTTCAGAAAAGGAGGCAGCCTCATTTTGTGGTCTGGCATCGCATAGGACAGGATAAGACTGCATCTGCAAGCATCTTCCTCACAAAAGCAGGGAGGTAGCCTATATTAGTTATACAGGTATTTGGAAATCTTCCATGTCTCCATCTTAAAGATAACTTCCTTTCTTGACCTGCTACTCTAACCATCAAAAACCTCTGGTGCCCAGCTTCTTCCCATTCCCTTTTCCAACCAAAGCTCTCAATCTGTTTATGAGTAAACTTTTTTAAAAGAAAATTGAATCAATCCAAACGATCCAAATCAAAGCTACAGCCTCTACTTTAGGGAAAAATTGCTAAAAATGAAGGAAACAAACTAGACCCCCACCTCCTTTTGTCTCACTCACTGTGCACTTTTTCTGAACTCAGCAGGTTGTCTGTTTGACAAACCATCTCCCTGGAGTCTCCATAGGGCAGAATGGAAGGTAGTGGGGCCCAGGATGGGGAACTATCAGACCAAGAAAAGTACCCTGGAGTAGATTTAGGATTCACAGAGAGTGTTCAAATGCAGTCAGAGAGCACACCTGAAATTTCTGAGCAAACACTCTGCTTGTGCCTTTGCACAGCAACAGCTCCTCTCCAATTGTAAGGCTGTACAGCAAACAGTGATAAAAATGAAGTTCTCAGCGCTTATCTTCCCCCAAAATGAAACAGATATGTCACTTAAGTGAAGGTATATTCTGGAAATGCTGGACAGGTAAGAGATTTACTGGGAACACAAACAGAGCCAGCTCAGGAGAAAAGGGATGGTTTTGTCCAAGACCAAAACTTCAGGGACTCACTTCATAGTCACAGCAGTAACTCAGACACTCTTAGAACTACATCAGCACTAAGAGTTATTAAGGTGAAAACAATCCATTACTGCTCAGCTTGAAGTTCAGTTGTTTCCAACCACAAAGAGACTGTGCTGCACTTTTGAGATAGTTTATGAAAGTTCAGTTTAACGTAAAAAAAATCCTGAAGGAACAGAGTTTAGCCAAAAAAGAAGTATTTCAAAAAAGTCAGAGTTAATTTGTCTTTGAAATAAAACAACAGCTTTGGCACCACCTCTTTCTGCTCTTCCATGTTATCAAGAGTAACAAACCTGAGTCCTTCCGCTTGGTACTTTCCTCCTCTCTCGATAATTTGTCCGGTGTACCGTGAAACTTCTGAGGAGAGAAAGAAAACAAAATTGGAAGGCATCCACCCTGCACTGCAGACAAGCTGCCAGAGACTTGTCTATTGCAGGAAGCAAAGGGGCATGATAGATGGGTTCCAGGCAGAAGTAGCCTGACAGCAGGCTGGAAGGAGGGGAAGCGCTGCATACTGCACCTGTGTGGCCTTCTCCACATCACTGGAGGTGCTCCTGGCAGACACATCAAGTAGCAGAGGACTCCCTCCAGCCTCCTCTGAGAGTGTTTCATCTGTGTGAGAGATCAGTAAATGACACAGGCATTCCAGTTTGAATCCTATATCAACTGGAAATCTCAACTTGATGACATAGAATAAAACCCAAGCCCTCTACCCTCCTCATTTTAGCTCATCATACAGGAAGAGATGGTGGCTCAGACTCAGTCCTAAGGCTGTTTTCTTGGTTATTGTCAGTTAAGTTCATTCCTTTATCTCTCAATAGCACTGGCTTATCTTCTCCTTGTACAAGAAATCATGTACACAGACAATATCTACCCCTTACTGCCATTAAAAGGAAATATCACAAGGCCAATGTTTATGGAAAAAATGTAAAGGAAAATGGCAAAATCCAAAAGAAAAACCCACTACTAAAAAAACTCCTCCAAAAAGTACATATCCACACATATCAAAACTTTTATAATGCACTGAATAAAAGATTAAAATAAAAATACCAGCAAGATCCACTGTGGGCAAGTCATCTTCCTTGGAGCTAAATGTGATTTTTTTCCTTACTATATCCTTTTGAGCTCTTTGCCTTGATTCTCTCTCCTAAAACAAAACAAAATCTAAATGTTATTTAAACATTACTTCAGAAGCAGGGGTTGGGTTGTTGTTTTGGAAGGAGGGTTTTGGATGATTGGTTTGTGTTTTAAATACACTAAGAGTAGATATATACTTAAAATATGCTTACTGATGGCTCTATTCAACACAGAAGGAGACCTGTGCCCTGAAGTTCAATGCATGCAAGAATTCTCCCTTTAGGCATTAGTTGTACATTTGATGATGTTTTTATAAGTAGAATAGAAGCATTATAGTCAAGAGAGAAGTTTTCCAGGGGAAAGTAAAAGCTTTTAATGTAACTAGTAGTTCTGGGGGTGTTTTTTCCCCCAGATTTTCTGTATTTCTAGTATGTATATAAATATATATATACACACACACATATATTTGATATGCAGCATTTAACAATTGTTTCTATGAAATTTCCCATGTTTTCCTAAGATCTCCTCTATTAGACCAATAGAGTCTCAACAGCACTTAATCAGACCAGTCTGTCCATCAAAACATTTGAGAATTAAAATAACAACAGTTTGTTTAATTCTCACTCAGTACACCTTTTACATCCATAATGTGTTTAAATCTGAGGCATCAAAGCATGACACCTTCTTACCTTCTTTGACTCGTAGTCACTGCCACTACTTGCAGAAGAGACAGGAAGAACTGCAAGGAGAAAAACTTCCCCAGTTACTGGCAGAGTAAAGTGTGTACTTTACCCAGTTAACTGAGTTAGCCACAAACCTTTTCAGTTTGGTTTTCTAGACATTTACAAGATAAACTTCACAACACTTATATTAAATTTCAAAAAAAACACCTTTCTCTAACAAAGCCAGATGCAGTGATGCAAACATACACAACTCTATCCAGAATAGCCAAAAAAGTAAAAAAAAAAAAAAAAAAAAAAAAAAAAAAAAAAAAAAAAAAAGGGACAAAACCCTTTCTTTCA
>VZRX01006163.1:24904-65461 GCA_013398075.1 Notiomystis cincta
TCTGACAGTCTGACA
This sequence comes from Notiomystis cincta, assembly GCA_013398075.1. Lineage (NCBI taxonomy): Eukaryota > Metazoa > Chordata > Aves > Passeriformes > Notiomystidae > Notiomystis > Notiomystis cincta. The sequence continues at coordinate 24,920 of VZRX01006163.1, forward strand.
GTCCCCAAGTCCCAGGCAAGATATTTAGGCTGACTGGAGTGAGAACAACTACCCTGGAAACCCAGTATAATGCATAATTTCAAGCTCAACTTTCTTGTGCTTTTTAATCCATATCAAATCCAACAGCTACCTGAGCATTTCTCAGGAGAAATGGGAGTGGGAGAGAAACATTCCATCTCATTCAGGACAATTTAGTTTCCATTTGGAGGTCACAGCAGTGGACAGCCCTGGAGCATGGCTGCAGGGGAGGTCTGCTGTTGGTCAGGCCCGAGCAGAGAACGCTATTAATCACATCTGACACTCACAGGACAATTGGCTTATTACTGCATAAAAAGGGGAGCAGAATGCCCTGGTCTGCAAACTGTGAGGCTTTTCAAGGTTTACTTGCCAAGTCAATGATGTTTCTGGGGAGATGAGGAGGGGAAAGTTGCAGGGAGGAGGTGTGGCAGCTTCAGAGAGCTCGTCCTCCTGATGCAATCAAGAGCACCAACAGAGCCATCAGCTCAGGACCCACGGGCTCTTCAGCATCGTCACACAGAGGGCTGCACCCACACAGATGTTTAGGTGCCAAATTCCCACCTGGACATTTGAAGCCCTCTTGGAGAAGGGGCAGGAGCCCCGTTCAAGCACAAGGACATGCAATGCATCTCCTCCATGGGGTACCTCTCGCTGCTGGACTCAAGCCTGCTCTCTGCCACTTAGGAGAGCCAGGATTTGGCCAAACTCTCCTTTTTCAAACCATCATCAGCATTTGCTTTTCTGCAGCACGGGACATCGTGCATAGCTAAGTGTCAACAGGGGACTAAGCTTACCTTTTAATTTACTTCTCACCCTGGGTCTTTTCCGGGTGTAGTCAGCAGATTTCGGAACAGACTGTATCTGAGAGTCAAGGATCCAGCTTTTCTCACTCTGACATGGGCTTCTATTCTCATTGTTACTTTCAGAGAAAAGATGTTTTCTGTAACTGGACTAAAGACACAATTAAGTCCTGTTCACTCAGAAGCCACTGAGCCATTCCGTTTCAGCTACTACCAAGTTATCCTGTTTCTTCCTCCCCACAGTGTAACACTTAAAGCTGTGAAATCTGCCAAAACAGCCATAGCCATATGTTGAAACAGTCATATAAAAACACCAAGAGACAGATGCTGGCTTTTTACCAACATGGAGTTCTTACAGTACCCTCCTTCCTTGTCTCTCCCTCTTTCTGTACCTAAAATAGGAGCACTCCTGCAAGGAGGAAAGACTCAGTATGTCTGAGCTGCATCCAGCAGCACATCAAGGGGAAAAGGTAACACAGACAATTCACTAGCTGGCCTGGCAGTGATGGTGCATCCTGAGCACTGCTTTCAAAATGACAAACAGTATTTAGAGAGTACCAAACTCACATTCCTCCACCTCTGCACTGGGTAAGCTTTAAACTTCAGCTTCTTTATGGGTGTAACAGATTTGTGCAGGTAGAAATACACAGCAATCAAAGGCTCTAGGAATGCAACAGCATAGACAACCTACCTGCCTCCTCCCAAGATTGTTTGATTCCTTGCTCTTGCTTCTTGTTTCATAAGTCCTGCCAAGTAGCATGAATACCCAAATTAGAGTAGCAAACACAGCAATAACACACCACAGCACTGCAGAATGGGCACAGCCAAACAGCAGTGGCAGAAGGCTCCTTAAGAGTTCAGCAGAAGAACTGAACTGTTGAAGTACAGTCTGTAGCTGAATTTTTATTTGTTTGGATTTTGAAAGTAGCAATTCAGGGATATCTAGAAAGCAGCACTTTCAAAAATAAAAATTAACCTGCGTACGTAGAGTCCCTGGAAGCTTGCTACAACTGGAAGGCAGCCAAAGCAAGGCAGGGAGTTCAAGCATTTTCCAAAAATTAAATCAGCCATTTTGGCATATGGTCAGAAAAGGATGATGTTTAAGAGTTAAAGTCTCATTGTTGTCACCATTGTCACTATTGTCTCCAGTAATGTTTATATTTTTGGGTATTAATTTAAATATTGGTATCAATAGCACCCACATATAATGTGGTAGCTAAACAAGGAAATACTGTATTAGAAAAATCACACAGTCTTAAAGGATCTTAGCCAAAGCTATATACCCTTCTTAACATAGCAAATGGTTCATAAACACTGCACATATAATCCTGTACCTCTGATTTTGTGAAGAAATATTCTGGCCAAAAACTTTTCCTTTGGCTTCAGCAACCTGAAAGAGAAGCATAGAGTTGTCTTACAGTCCTGTTGCCCCATAAAATACTCTACATAATTAAAATCTATCAGAACTCAGAAGGGAAATTCATTACAAGCCCTGCTTAGAAATTCAACTTTTTAATGGAACGGGATTTGAAATGAAGCGGTGTCATAAATTATAATAGACAAACATCAAACAGCCATAAACAGAGTTCCTTTCTCTTTCCTTGTTTTATGAATAATGCTCATTTCAAGCACCATCAATTTAAGCCACCAGACGTGTCGTTTGACTGCATAGCAGCGCTGGCAGCAGCGCAGTGCAGGGCCCCCGGGCAGGCTGCCGCGGAGCAGGGATTTATGCTGACACCCTGTGGCAGTAGCAGGGATCGGGCCATGTCCAGTTCACAATACAGAGAAATTCGGGGTGTTCCATTCGGCAGCCACTGCCTCACAATCAGCAGCGACAGCCCCCACACCAGGGCAGAGGCAGAAAGCCAAAGGGTTTGTCCAGCACAGCCACCTTGATGGAAGCAATGAGGAGCAAGTTCACAGCTTCCTGGGAAAGCCCACACTAGGAAAAGTTTCAAAGCAGGAAAAGTGGTTGATTTTTTTTTTTTAAGTCTGCAAATATAAGTCAAATAGAATTTCCAACAAAAGTTTTGTGAGGACTGAGTTTTAACCAGAAATTCCCAGCTTGCAAAGCACAATTTGAAGTGCATTTTAGCCTCTTCTGCTTAGCCTAGGAGCACAAAGTGGATGCTCAGCAATTTGCTATTGATCTTCAGTAAAACACAGAGGCTGGCCTTCAGTCACAGAGATATCCCATGGCCTCACTGAAGCAACAGCTCAAATGTCTGTTGGTGTTACGATGCACTACCCACCACAAAATTCAAGTAATGATGAGCATTCTTACCACTCAAAAAAATTCCATTTCTACCATACAAAGAACACAAAACAGATGTCAGACTCTCAGTTGTCTGTCTTGCCATAACAGTGTGTCCATCCTTACAGCATTTCTGCAGTGAATGATGTTCCCTGCTTCAAGTTACTACTCCATTAGGTGCTGAGCTTCTGTCTCAGCTTTACCTTTTCATGACTTGAGGAGTCTGAGTTTTCAAAGTCATAGACTTCCTTCCTGCAAGACAACATAAATATGGCAGTGACATAGAATAGTGAAGAATCACCCTAGAGAATTTCATTAAGAATAGGGGTGTGATAACAAGGTTTCTTTCTGATACCACTCTCCTCAGATCTCTTATATGCCTAAAAATACTGTTTTCTAAGCTTCTAAAAAAATACTTGCTCCTTTCCTACTTAGTCTTACCGCTATTTGTCTTGAGTCTCACTCTTTTTATAGTAACTGTTTTAAGAAATATTCAAAACATAGAAATTAACCTATCCCTGTTCATGTAGAAGACATTTTGTCCTCACATTACTTCTTCCTACCATGTAGTGTTATAGGTAATGAGTGGAAATAAAATATCGGAAATATTTTTAAAATTCCATCTAGTTCCCTTTTGAAAATTTTAGTATTTAATACTTGTTCTCCAATCACTTCTCTGTGTACATCTAGATCTTGTTTTCATGTCTTCTAACGTTTAAACTTACCTTTATGGCTTTCTCCAAATCGTAACTATTTCCAAAAAATCCTACAACAATTGCTCAACATACAGTACACATCTTCTCTTTACTAATAAAAGAACGGGAAGACTAAAGAACTGAGGTCCTCGCCAAAGCTTCATGAAGGGAACGCTCATTTCCAGATGAAACACTAGAGGGAGCAGAATGACCGAGCTAAGAAGTTCTTCACCTCTAACTTCTACGCTGCTGCTCCTGTTTTAAACCCGGTATTTGCTGCATCAAATTGTCTTAAAACACACAAAACAAAAACTTGACGAAGCTCTGCATTAAGTTTCCCTATCTCACCTACAATCAGTCAAAAAAATTCATCTGAGCACTTTTTTTGAGCTAAGAGACAGTGGGCTGAAGCAGAAACACCATGGAAGCCCCAGAACAGCAGCAGAGATCCTCACACAGAGTTCATTTGCCCTCCTGCCAGCAGCAGGCATCAACTCGAACACCACGCTTGGCAGAGCACAGGAGGAGGGCTCGACAAGGCAGACTTGCAGTGCCACAGGCTGCAGATGGCCCCAAACCCTCAAGTGCTTCTTCCTGCAGTGCCCTCAGCTGTAAATGCAAACTGAGATGTGAGGGGGTGAGGGGAGGGGACAAACTGAGAAAGAGAGGAAGAGGCCATCCTGAAACCCTAGGACACATGCTGCAGAGGAACTGAGGCAATATTGAGAAAGCTGAAGTATTTGTCAAAGCTGGCACTCTGAACTCAACGCACTGGAGGAAAAAGCCAACATGCCATGACTTGGTATCACAGGGGTAGAGGGCAATTTTGGCAGACTAGGGTTAGCTTCTGAAATCTTGATCACTCTGGGGACCCAAAGGGTCCTACAGAGATAAGTAATGACCCTTTTTAGCCTGATATTTATTTTGCTGTCTGTTCTAAGTACAGACAGGCCACCCTCATGGAGACACCCTTCCTCCCTGACTGCTGGAAAGGGTCTAAAATTTTGGTGCACCAGTTCCTGCATGGGCACAGGGCTTGTGGGTCATACCTGCCTTCAGGCCTCTTCTTGGCCAACCTTGTTTTCCTGTTTCTCTTTGTGCTGGTAACATCCTTTGGAAAAGGAGAGAGTTGCAGGATTTAAAACAGCAATACCAAAAGTCATGCTCTGATTCTAGAGCCCACCAAAAACAGAGAAAAGGTGTGGCAGGAAACTTCCTTCCTCCCACTACAACCATTATCCAGGTGCCACTGCTGTGGTAGTAAAAAATATTTTTTTAAAAAAATCTAAAACTAGCATCTAGAACTGTAAACTCAAGAACATGGCTAAAACGTGATTTTTTTTTGTATAAGTACCAAAGCTCAAAAATATTGCTTTGGGGATTTAATTTTTCTCACATAATTCATTGACTTACTTTAATGCATACACACCAATGGAACTTTCCAAGTGCAGCTACAGATGACTCTCAGTCACTTGGTAATTTAACCAGGTTGCAAAGTTCCTGCACAGGAGGGTCATTAGAGCCCGGGTACAAAACTGAATACACACACCTGTAGACCTCCAAGGCTTGCCTCCAGTCAGGAAGCAAACGTTCCCTCTTGAGGACAGTGTGCAAACCTTGTGACATGTGACCACATCCCACTCACCTCTGTAGCCCTGAACACCAGCACAACACGTTGCTTTGGGGCTGGATATGTGCTGAATAAACTCCAGTGAGCTTGGACCACTTGGCTGTGCCCCTCTAGAATGGGGTTGGTGGCTGCTGCCTCTGCAGCTCACTCCTGGTGCCAAGTGGCACAGCACATCAGGTGTGACACTCCTGGGCTCACAGGGCACGAGTGGATCAACCCATCCCAGCTTTCTTCTGCAGCTCTGCCAGAATGTCTCTTCCCCACCCTGTATCCCTTCACTCAGGGGGCCCCAGGGCACACACACCTTTGGTATAGACTCGTCCATAGGTTCTTCTTCTAGGGGCTTCTCACTGGGGACAAGAGGACATGTGAGGGAGCTGTTCATTTACAGACCAAAATGTTTGTGAACTACTAAAGGGGAAAAAAGAAAAAAAACCAACTTGCACCAATTAACACCAAAGCAATGGTTTAGTGTGCAGGGAAGAAAGAATCAAGAGCTGTACAGAAGTCCAGCTCCTTAACTGCAAGAAATTCTGTCCTGCAGAGGTCTGGGGAAAAAAAAGTGAATTCAAATTCACATCTTTCACAAAGTCATGGTCCCTATTATGAACAATCTCACATTTGGTAAGCTCAGGTTACACAAATGAAGCTTAACTCTCTGTAAATCAACTGTGGGATCACCTTGCTTTTGGACTAAATCCATGATGAGAAAAAAGTCACCAATCTAGTAACCAAACATCACTGTTCAGCAGCTCCAAAGTAACTCCAGGCAACCAGCCTTAATGTCCAGGTGGTAAAACATAATCTTCAATTTAATAATTGAAGGAATAACCTCAAAATTACATGCATTAAAACCCCAGGAGAAAAAATAAAAACCCAAACACGCACAAAAAACCCTGAAAAAACCCATTTTGCAACTTTTCTGTCTGTGAGACACTCACCTAGGCTTAGCTTTCATCCTTGGAGATGGAGTTTTGGAGGTTTTTTCTGAAGAAGGCAAGGAAACTGTAGTTTTACCCTCTGGAGCTACTATGAAACTTTATCTACTTTTGCTGTAAGACTCACAAAAGCAGAGCCTTCAGCATGTCACCTGGGTGACATTTAACTGGGTCAGACTTAGGGAACTGAAGGGAGCCGTGCCTGACCTTGGTTAGCATCTTCCAGGTCAGTCTGCTGGCTCACTGTAACCATGGCAACACCAGAGTTAACCATTTTCTGCTTGGAGACATGAAACCATGAGCAAAACACACATATGACCAATAAAAAGGGGGAATTTTTAGATTTTGAGTGCTTATCTGTGGCAACAGCTGCATGACAGGTTCATCATTGTCCACACATAAAAACCTTTTAGGCTACATGTAAGTGATACCGTGGGTTTCTCACTGGGAGAATCCCACTGTCCTCTTAGAAGTAGTGGTAATTTTTTCTTTTCTTTTTAAAGCAGTTTTACCAAAATTGCAGTTCTGGAGACAAGTATTGGAGCTAAATGAATACAAACCAACTTTCTTTGAAAGAAGGTTGTAGTCACACCTGTGAAAAAAGCAGACTGGAGGAGGGGGAAAGGGGCACAAGGATTGTTCCATGATACACCAAACACTTACTGCTACAGTGTCTGTTAACTGCATTCTCTGCTGAGAGGTTAAGCTGTCTTTTTGATCCTCCACGTTTTCAGAGTTTGAAGGCTCTCTCTTCCTCTGTGCCTTAGAGGACACAGGTGTGCCTGCAGAACAGCAACAGGGGTGAGAATGTCACTGCAGTAATTGAGCACACTCACTGCCCCTTCTTCCCATTCCCACACGTGCATGCAGAAATTGCAACACTGCACTTTCTAGGCACAAACATCTCAATCTCACATTCAACAGAACAAACCCAAGTATCTTCAAACTACTCAGTGAAGAATTACAATGCTAAATAAACAACATATAAGCTCATCAATACTGGATGAATAGATGCAAGTTGATCATCTTACTGCTTATATCGCTACGTTGAGTCCTAAGCTCTGGAAGGCATGGAGCAAGCCTTTGTCTGACTAAAGCAGAGGGATCTTCCACCATCTGTTTCCCTCCACTGAATCTCTATCAGACACTGCAAAATTTATTTCCTTGCAGATTAACTACCTTCTGCCCTTTGTACTCCTTGATTGCCTTGAGCAGCAGTGCCCACCTTGCACCCCTGTGTGCTCCCTGGTGGGCACTGATAAAGCAACTCCTAGCTCATCTCCATAATCCAGAGGACTGCCATTCCAACTTATTTGAGGTTGCAACTGGAGAAAAATGGGAAGGACTACAGAAGAAGTTACTGTCTCCAGACATTTAGAGCTGGAAATAGCTTTTTCAAGTATTCTCCTGGAGAAATCTGAAATGCACAGGAACTTAGAGGAAAGTAAAAATGTCTTTTTAATATCATCACAGAAAGGATGCTACCCTACCCTAAGAGCTCTTCAAACTTGATTTGTGTTCAAGACAGTGGGTTGTAGCAGTAGAAAGAGCTATTATTTCACAGCTTTAGAAGATGTGGAAATATCTGTCAAGCAAGTTACACCAGAAAGGATCCACACAAAAAGTAATCACTCTAAAACCTGAAATACAGACAGTTTTGGAGCAAGAACAAATCCCAGCCTTCAAAATTAAAAGTTCATATAGAAAAGAAACACCTTCCAAAAATTTTGATACCAAAATTGCACTAAGGAAGCATCCCCTGTTTAACACCAATTTTGATCACACACACCTCCTGCTTTTTTACTGTAAGCAGCTTTTCCTTAAGGCTGTGACCCACAGCTTGTGGGGACTTGCAGAAAAATTGCAGAGCATGAGAAGGAAAGAAAGGAATTACTTTCTCTTTTCCTTGGCAAGTGCTGGGTTTAGACCTTCTTTTGGGTCAGACATAGAAATGACACCTCTGTACTTCAGGCTCCAAGTTACCTCAACAAGAACCTAATTTGAAATTATTATTTAGAATAATAAACCTCTGGGAAATGATCCTGGAAGAAGATGCCTTGCAGGAGATATTCACTGGCAGCACAGAGAGCACCACTATTTGATGATAGAAAACTTAATGTGCCCAGTTCAAAGAAATACAAAGCACTGGCTGTAGGCTGGTGGGAATAAGGAAGTAAAGACTATTCCAGGTCCAGCTATGAGCCTTTCCTGCTTTAAGGCAGACAGACAGCTACTTGTGTAGCTGAGGCACACACAGATAGTCCTGCAGCACAAGGTATTCACAGCAGCAGGTCACCTCCTGCAGAGGAGCTGGGCTGCTGCTCACCTTCACCCACAAATAGGGGCTGCAGGGGAGCACTTCTGCCCCCACAGCTGTTCTTCCACAACAGCTCCAGGCATCTCCAAGGCATCATCCACTCCACCTGGGCACTGGAGCACACCATTTTCTAGCACATCACCTTGTTCAGAAGAAACAGAAGTCGCCTCCCTGCAGGGAGCTTTAGTAGAGGCTGCCCCATCGAATGAATGCACCCCACTGCACAGAGGAGAGCTCGGTAAGTGCTGAGGTGCAAGCACTGGCCCATCAGAGAACCTGTGCTCCCAGGAGAGAAGAGGCCACCATCCCCTTCTGCAGGCACCCACGTGGCATGGCCAAACCAGGAACCAGGCAAGCAGGAGGGGAGGACAGGGGAGTGCATCCCGCTGCAGCTGCAGAAACAGTTCTGCACACTCTGCACATCAGAGGTCAGCCAGCAGCTGAAATGAGCCTTGCCAGGCCACCTGCCAGCACACAGATCCTGTCTCCATGAGCATTCCCAGCAGCACATGGCCATGGTGCCCAGCCCTCACTCCCTGGGCTAGAGGGACTCAGCATCTGGCACAAGCTCAGTTACCAAGCTCACAAGGCAGGAACAGCAGAAAACTGAGCTTGGGCATTGCTTGGTTTTTTGTTGGTTTGGGGGTTTTTTCCCTTTTCTTTTTTTTGTTTTAAATGAGGTTAACTCTAAGCTGTGGACTGCAAGTGGAAAAGATTACTTGAAAATAGATATTTAAATTTAATGAAATAATACCATTTAAAAAAAAATCACCTGCTTCATTCTGCGTGACTTTCTTCCCAGCATGGGCAGTCTCCTCATCAGACTCAGCCATCTGTTGGTGTGGATTAATCTCATGTGAAAGTCTTCTTTAAAAGAGTAGTCTTTATATAGCAAAGTTGGCTACTTAATAACAAAACTAACAGATTCTAATTGCCAGCTACAAATTAATGGATTTGATCCATTGGTTGAGTTGATCATTTGGAAAGGTCTTGGCTCCTTTAAGGACAAATGACAGCCACTATATTATGGTTGTTTGCTGTCATGTAAGCTTTTCTGCAAACCCCATAGACTGTGGATGAACTACAAACTAAAAATTAAATATATTAACATTTGGGGGGAAAAAGGAAAACAAAAATCACATACAATTTATGTTTTTACATTAACTAATAAAAAGCCTTGAGGTTTCAGAAGTACTCTATTCTTTGTCTTGAACTACTATCTACAAAGGCAGTCTAGGATTTGCATTTTTCAGCATAACTCCAGGTTTTTGTGTCACAGTTTTCTTATCCTGTGCTATGTAACACTTGGAGCCATATGTAAGAGCATGTTCATACTTAAAGTTATGCAATTAAATGCCGGAGGCTTTATTTTCTACTTCAGAAAATAAGGAAAAGTTATAACACAAGGAATTAATTAACAAAAAGTTTAACCTTCCAGATTTTAAACCATAATGAATACCTTGAATTTTTTTCCTAAAACACCTAATTTCTCTTCCAAGCCAAAGATTAAGACAGCTATATAGAATGCCATAAACCCACAGTGGGAAGACAAATATAAAGAGACACAGAGAAAATAAAGAAACCACAAAACAAATCCCACAAACCTGAATGGTTTTGTCCCGTGTAAAATATAGTTAAGAAAAAACCCCACATATTAGAACTTACCATCAGTTTTTCATCTCCCAGGACTTTTCTAAGTACACTTAATATTTCAAACTCAGCACTAAAAATCAGTTTGACTTTTGTTGCTTCTGTTTTGTTAAGAGCAGCAGGTATTTTCATAAAAATTTTAACAATCTTTTGTCTATCCTTCCCTGTGTTTAAAAAAGAAAAACAGAACCAAACAATCAATTACATTTGTTTTAGATCAAGACATTCTTCTGTCAACCCAAAAACGTCTGAGTAAGTGTTTGAGATTTTTTAAACAGCCTTTTACATCTTGCCCTTGCATTTCCAGTTACTCTCTTGAATCCTTTCTTACCTGTTGAGTTCTGACTATGCAGTTCCCCAGGACACCTATAAAGTGACACCTCAAGCTGTCCTGCTTGGGGAGGGAGGGGGCTGTTGTGCAGAACAAACCCACACACAGTCCAGCAAGCAGAGCTAGTGCAGGACGACCAAAGGGCAAGGCAGGGAGGGAGGAGAAGACACAGGAGCACTCTGGTGGATGGTGAGATTTTAGGTTTATTCCATGTCTCACCCCCAGCCAAACAGGAGAATATCGTGGAAAATCTTACCCTTCACGCTGTAACTGTTGACATTTTCCTTTGACAGCCTCACAGAGTCCCAAAGAGCTCCCTTTGAAAACCAAAGCCACTGTGTCAGAAGGGCTGAGGGAGTGCCCACTGGCTTAGGCTAACACAAGGCCACTTGGGCTTGGCTTTTACCTCATCACAATCCACATAGAAAGTCACACTCTGGCTGCCAGCATTGAAGTCAATCCAAAATTCCTCCAGCTTCTCATCCGATGGCTTCTTCACCTGGGGAAGAAGAGCGGCACCGTTGCTCCCCAAAAAGCTCTGCAACTGCTGTATCATTCCCTGTTTTCTTTAATGAGACAAGACTGGGAAGTGTTACCCTCCTACACAAATATCTGTACACCTTACAGAAATAAGAGTTCAGATGCCTCTGTGAGGTGCCAGCCCACTGCTCACCCAACCACACTCGTGTCAGACGTGGCTCTGCTTCAGCCAAGGGAGAGGCAATGCACAAATGCTCTCATGTCTGTGCCAGGAAAGAAGCAATGGAAGCTCCCTGTTTCTGGGCACTTGAGATAAGCAGAAGCAGTGGAACCAGCTTCCATCTACATGGGTTTGATTCAACAGGACCATCAGGAATGGTGCCACAGTTCATTTAACTGAAGACCAGGGAAGCAAAGTGCAGGATCTGCAACTGTGACCTCTTCTGCAGGGGCATCAGGATAATCTTGTTTTCTGGCAGTCTGGAAACAGCTCTGCCAGAGGAATCAGTGTTGTCCTGTCCCCCTGTTTCTGTTTAGAACTCTCTTCTGTCATCACCACAAAGAGAAGTGTTGTCTCTATCACTTGGCTGATTGCAAAGTCAGCAGCAGTAAGTTGGGAGCTAAGTGACAAACAAGCAAACTTTCCAGCTAGAACAGAAGGTTACACTCTATGCTCCAAGAAATTGAGCTCTTCAATGAAACAGAGGCAGGGGGGAAAAGACCCAAACATTTACCATAGAAAGCAACATTTAAGCAGCCATAACACCGTAGGGAAGGTGTCAGAGCTTTAAGGGCTATTACCTCACTCATGTCAGCAAAAGCAGATATGCAAGGAAATGAGTAGACTCTGGAAGAGAAGCAAACTTCACATAATACATTCAATATCAGAGTCTAACTACAATGACTTTATTTTTAATAAGATTAGTAACCAAAATTGCTGTTCAAAAAATAATTTTAAATTTTCTATAAGTGAATTAAGTTTGGATAAGTTACAGACTACAGTATTTTAGTAGTGATGCATTACATCTTCATTGATTTTACTTTTAAAAGAACCACCATAAAAAGGAATAAAATCTCCTTCTTAAAAATAACCTCATTCTTCACAAGTGATGTAAAATATTTTTATAAATATAACCCAACCCAGTTTACAAGTCTGTTTAGTCCTCTCTGCAGTGATGATGGCACCAATTTACTCTGTTGGTTCCCAGCTTACCTTCTTTTATCTCCAAGCCTTTTATTTAGTAGGTTAAGAAATTTTCTGCAATCCTTCAAAAAAATGACAGTGTTTTAAAAAAAATCAGGCTACATTTCCTTTGCAAGTAGTTGTTCTATTGTATAGAATAACTATTTCCTGTGTAACCTCTACTCTCCAGTTAAAAGCTTTAAACTGGTCAGTGGGATGCCAAAGACCACTGGGAAGAAACCCTCAAGTTACTACAAAAAGTTAGACCCAGCTTAAGACCAGTAAGAATTCGAATATGAGCCTTGCAAATTAACTTATTTACGCATGATTATGTTTTTTATTTTACTTTTTTTATAGGTAAAATAACTTGGATGTATGAGCTATTCTAACAGAATGTTATTTAATGTTTACCATTCTAATGGGGGAGGAGGAAAAGTAAAACAGCATCCACAAATAACTTTGTGTATTTATAAAATCAGTTTTGGAGAAACTTCTTGCAAGGACATCTTGGCTGAAGTCAACCAAAACTAGCCCCTATACAGGCTTGTCAAGTATGTTGTTTTCAAAATAAGGACCCTCACCGTCTCAAATTCTCGATCCTTGATCTCTTTGAAAGCTTCAGCAAGATAGTTATCTTCAAACCAGTGGTGAACAAGGTCATCCCTCCATTTTTTTATCATTAACCTACAAAGTGCTTCTGAAAGGGCAACCTGAAGGTCATAATCTGCCAGGTAAACAAGCACGGGATAAATATCACTTCTCCGGCATAACTGAGGGTTTTAGCATCGCTACTCTTGCAATTTTATACCACACTGCCACACATTCATCTTCTGGCCTCAGTTTCCCCTGGGAGAACAGGGCAGGGTAGCCAACAGCCAAGTGTTGGCTCAGCATCCTCAGCTCCCCAGCCCAGGGAGATGGAGGCACAGAGCACTGCAGGCCACAACACACACGTGTACTGGGAGATGTGTTTGGGGCTCGGGAGGGGATGAGAGCAGACACTCATCACCAACCCACTAGGCTTAGGCTACGCTCCACATACCATAGCAGTGCTCTAGAAAGTGCTATGATTAGGAGGAAACAAAAAAGATTTCGCTTAGGAGGCCACAAACCTCGTTAATTAAATTTTGTCCACACCGTGGCAAGCAATTCAAATGGAATCTTTTTAAGAGTAACAGCCAGCGTATTCTGTAAACACATATGTGAAGCTGATCTAATTACTTTTCTACATAAATCAGTTTAGCTTGCCTGATTAGTCAATATGCATTACTAGTACCAACCAGAAAGAACTGATGCATTGCTGCATTTAACTTTTTAATTTATATTTTGTTAAACCCCATCTGACTTTCCTCCCTAAAAATCAACTCTTGATAAGAAAATATAATTTAAATTATAATTCATCTATAATAAATAAGCAGATGAGGTAATGCTGGAAAACTTCTTACCACCAACCTCCAGTATAGTTTTTGCAAGATCTTTCCTGAAACAACATAATGCCTCAAGTTAAAATGGAAATAACTAACTCCTAGTGCAGAGAAGAGGGTATTTAGCTACAGAAACTGGAGAGGGAACCACTTACGTGAGCGAGCACATCTCCTCAGAGAGAGGGAACTTCTTTCTCTCCTCCCGTGGGAGATTGTCAAGTATAGAGTTGAGGGTCCTCAAGGCCTTTCCTCCCCCACAAAAAAAGGGGTAGAGAATGAAAGGAAATAAATCAATAACATTTTTTCACATTTTTTTATCTGATTACACAAACTTTCCCACAAATGTATCCAATTTTCTCCTCCTAGAAAGAGCCTTACCTCCAGATGCAGAGCGCAGCAAAGATTTCCTTCTGTCACTAGGTGCCCTAGTTCAGGCAAAAATAAATTCACTAGCTCTTTCTTCCCTAGAAAAATAATTTAAGAGGTACAGCAAGAAATGGGCTGGTGTCCAAAAATAGTCAAAGCAATTACAGTTTGTTGTGTTGAAGGAATAAAAACATCCCAGTTGTAAGTTCATTTTAAAACACAGTTTCCAACCATCTAATCCTAGACAGAAAAGGGAACAGGTAACTTCCACCTAAAAAAGAAATGCTCCAGATATACCCACTTCTGACCAGGGCAGCTATTTAAAGAGGCACAGAAAGGGGAAGCTAATTACTAGCCACAAGACAAAACCCAAATATACACATTTTGTCAAAGTCAACAACAGAGCAAACCAATAAAGTATTAACTAGAAGATGCCTGTGCCACTCTGCTCTCACTAGAATAAGGTGCAAGCACAGATAAGCACACATTACCTGACCCACAGTGCAATGCTTCATTTTTGCATGGATTGTGAGCCTGGATGTCTGGACACACATATTTTCTGAACACACCTGCTCCCCTGCCCTAATGGAAAACCAGCTGCAGCCACAGAACAAATTTTGCTGCTGAAAGGAACGAGAGATGGACAGACATCCCTCTGTCGACTTCAGAAGGCTGAAGGAGTTACCACGTTACTTGTGGAGATGGTTGCCTTCAGCAAGGAAATACCATCCAATGCCAGAACAAACAGATGTGCAAGAACAGACTGTCTAGCCTGAACCCCTTTCAGAAGCCATTACTCTGACCAAATGAAATGCTTGATGGTGACCATTTAAACAAGATACCAGAGATAGATTTCTTTCAGCATGTAAAAACAAGAAAATAAAGAGAAAGAGAAACAGAAAAAGGTTTTGTGCTCCAATATAAAAGTTAATGGAAATTAACTGAAATCAGGTGGAGAATTTTTAAATTAAAAATTGCAGAGGAAGAAGTAGAAATTTAAACAGAAAAGAGAAAGGGGACAGAGTTCAAGCAGAAGTAAGAAATATGCTTCCAAGATTAATATTCAGGATACTGAGGAATGGAAGGAAAAAAAATACTGACCTTCATTACTGCATTTGCAAATCACCTGAAGGAAAGAGTAAAAGAAGCCTTCATTAACACACCATCACCCAAGAACAGCAGTACTCAAAGTGCTGAGGTGTTTATGTGGATCCCACCCCCACTTCCAGGTGCTAAATAACATAAAAGAGCAGTGTGCCCACATGAGGAAAAGCCACCTGATCCAGGTTTGTCACATATGGTCACCCTGATCATACAGGTTGGCATTATTCAGGGAGAGTGAAGGTAGCCAAGCACCCACTTCCCCCAGGGATCTCAGCAGCACTTGAGAGCAGTGCCTACAGGTTCCCTGGAAAACCCACATCATGACATCATTCTCTTATTTAAATCACACATGTGGGGCTATGTAACAGTGCATTTTATGTTTATACACTACTGTACTAGATTCACAATGTATTTCTGACAAGTGTTAAAGTACCTAGAGGAAAATTAAAAATAAAAATTTTAAAAAATTAAAAACAACTTCACAACATAAAACACTTCTTCCTCCACAGTGTAAGCACATGGAAGAAATGTACCAGGAAGACAAATAAATTTTTTGGGAAAAGAAACAGGTATGTTATAATTTCAAAATGGTTAGTAGAGAAAGAAGGAAGTTTGATTTTGCTCAAATATCTTTTATTGGAACTCCTGAAAAGAATCATAAGTAGTGATATGAGTTCTGATAGAAAAGGCACTCAGTTCCAGTAAGCTGGAAGCTCAATTCCAGACAACAAGACTGGGAGAAACAGCTTGGGGTAAAAAACTAAAAAGCATTCTTTCCTTTTGCCAATGTTATATCACTAGACCTCTAATACCCTTAAAGTCATGAATGTTTAAAGTTGAAACCTAAACGAGAGTTGTAAGCAAGTTACATCATTCCTTAGAATTTAATCATCTGTTTCAAACACAGTAGGAACAATTGCCAGGACCATTTTGGCAAACGTGCGTGCACATAAAGTGCAGCTCGGTGTCAGTAAGTTCTGGGTTTTAAAGAGAGCTTCAGCATACAAGCTTTTATTTACAAAATGCATCTGAACTTCTTGCAAATTTTTCTGTAAAAACAAATGCTTTAAGTTAGAAATGAAAAAATGCTGCTGCCCTGTAACAGCTTCTCCCAAGTGTGTCAAATCTCAGCCAGACACCAGGCTGGAGCACACTGTACACCCACCCCACCTAGGCTGTGACCCAGGCTCAGCCCTAGGGCACCAGGGCAATGCAATTATTTTCTTCCCAACAGCAAATTGTTTGTGAACAGTAGCCATCTTATCCAATAAAGGCAACCCTTCTGTCCCCTTAAATGCACAAACATACCAATGCAGAATCAAAGAAGTCTTCAAGCAGTAACATCAAAAATTTATTCTCATTTGTGTCGATGATGGTCACAAATGCTCTTGCTCTTTCAAACCAAGATACCAGGTAAAAGTTAAAAGAGTGAGTTAGAAACAGGGAAGAAGAGTTAATAATCCTTAAACTATATATGTTTGCAGGAAACATTAGAGTTTTTTTACTCTTTAAACATTACAGTCACGTACTGTGGCAAAAGCTACATGGCATTAAGGAATTCAAATTTTACTAGGAGGACATGAAAAGTGCCATTTCCTCCCTTACCTCCCCCAAGCCCTCCTTTTATCCTCCTTTCTTGTCCAAGGCACCCACTTAGGTGCTCAGACACAATACATACTGCTAGTGGCATCAAAATTCCTATAAACATTTCTAGAGGACAGCAAAATATTGTAAATTTTTTTCAAGGTAAACATTTTAATGCTTCATGGTTTTAAACACTGCATAACATCATGCACAAACAGTGAACTAGAAATCCATGCTGCCTTGGAAGTACAGAACTCAGACTGGAAAAACTTCATTGATTTATCTCCATACAGGAATTTTGAGCAACTCTATCCCTGAAAAGCATAACTACAAGGCAGGAATACAGCATTTTGGACTGAGGGCTTCTCAGTACAACTCTATTAGCAGAGAGCATGTGTTAGCTGTTCCCTGATAGCTGTGCTAGACCCAGGTGTTACTCATCTTCAGCACAATTGCATTTCTGCTACTACAAGTATTACCAGCTGAAACCAATATAGTGCCAGTGTGACAGAAGATAAAACACAATTGCAGATTAAATGCATCTGCTTTGCTACATATCTAGAGAGGGGCCATCATAAAGAATATCTCAGGTTTTTAAAATACAAAAGCACAAATTACTCATCAGTTCTGTTACTAAAACTGTGTTTTGCTGGAGCATTTAAAATACATGAAGAAAGTCTATATTATTTCATTAATGGGACTCATAGAAACTTATCCTCTCCTTCCACTATCAGCTTAAAAAAAACCCTAAGCAACCCTAACCCTTTAAATCAGGTAATAAGTGGAGCCATAACATTGGCTGCTAAACCAAAAGTAATAAAAGAGAGTAAACATTTTTTCCCCCACTCAGTTCATGCAATGTATTAAAAAAATATATTGTTTCTGTGTGGCCAACAAGTCATCCTCTCGTCTCCACTTCCTTGGAGTTCTTTTACTGATGCAAATACTCTTAAATCACATTAGTAATTTGTATACAGTTATATACTTATCTTTGCTACCAGTCCTTGCTCAATAAATAAGCTCTTCCCTTCCTGGAGATCACTTTTAAGGTAGAGCTGAATACATTTCAGCAGCAGTGAAACATTCTCAAATTCATTCTTGTCCAGCTCCTGCAGAAACACAGAGGGCTGTGCCTCATTAGCCTGCTGCCCCCCAAGTTGGGTGTTAGGAGAGTTGAGATTACTTATGGTACTCGCCTTTCTCAGTGCTTTGTCCAGCTGGTTAAACAGAGATTCACTGTATTTCTGGGGAAACTCTACTTCTCTGTCTTGAAGCAGTTCATGTATTTTTTGAAACCCCTTCCCTTTAAAGGCATCAAGGAGAAGTGATTCGAGCTGTAGAGGGAAACAACTAGTGAGGAAAACAAGCAGGCATTGACTGTAGCAGCATTAATCATAATAAAATATTTCTAATGCTATTTTAAAACTTGCCAGATTCCATTTATTTGTTTTACTTAACTTATTTCTCTACTTTTATTTTCCTGCTACATTTGAAGTGAAACATCAGCCTTAATGTCCAAAAGAGACAGAACCCTTGAAACTGAGTAATCTTAAAAGATACTGAGAAAGGAAATAGGCAATTTAGTATGCACAGTTTGTTTCTCCCACAACCATTACAGTAATTTCTTCCCACTTACTAAGGAAAAGATTAAGGAGACTGCTGCACTTCCCACATTAAATAAAATTACTAGAAATTCTAGGTAATGCCATAGCCATTTAAGAAATACACCTTTACATGTATAAATACTTGTAAGATAAATATAAGGATGCATTTAAAAGAGCCTTACATAGTTTTCTGCTCTGTCTGCCATATTGCCACTCACATCTCTATTTTGTTCTTCACTTTTCTCTTCCTTTAGAAACAAAAGGAAGCGCAAAATACAGAAAAAATCTTCTTTTCCCGTGCCCTCCAAAAAAGAAAACCCAACCAACCAAACCTAAACACTTTCTCTGCCCCAAAGCTGAAGAGCACATACTCATCCCCTCTCTCCCAAAGCGCTGGGTTTCCTTCCTTATTTCCTAAGTTGCAAACCCCCCCGCGCCCCCCAGCCCGAGGTTTCCGGCAGCCTCGGGGGGCGCCGGGGTGTCCCCGGAGGGAGCCCGGCGTGTGCCCCCTTTACCTCGGGGAGCGCCGGGGTGTCCCCGGAGGGAGCCCGGCGTGTGCCCCCTTTACCTCGGGGGGCGCCGCTCACCTGGGCCATGGCGCGGCCGAGAGGGCGCGGGGGCTGCTCCTCACTCCTCCGCTGCTGCTGCTGCCGCTGCCGCTGCCGCCGGGCACAGCCACGCTTCGAGGGCAGGGAGACCCTCGCCAGCCTTTCTCACACCGCCGAGCGCTCTCCTCGCCTCAGCGCTGGGGAAAAGAGGGAGTGAAATCAGCCACTTTCGCACCCGCAGCTGTGCGGACGAGCCCCCGCACCCGGGCACCGGCCCAGCCCAGGGGTGCAGAAGAGGAGCCCGGAGCCTCCCTGGGAGCTGCTCGCAGCCGAGGAGTGCTACAGCCGGCATGTGCTGCTGCCGGACGGGCTTTATTGTGCTCAGCTGAGGGTGAAGCTCAGTAAATTTTGGACCAGAAAGGATGGAAGTGAATGAGAAAATCATTCCAAACAGGTGGGATCGTTTAAAGGGTGATAGCAGCGCTTGGAGTTCAACGGTTCGGTCTCTATGCTGTTGTGGATAGTTTTATTCTTTTATTCTTTGGTGTTTTCACACCAAAAATCAATCTCCCTCCTTCCTTCTCACAACAACCTCCTCCTCAAAAAACCAACCAACCAACAAAAACCCAACCAACAACAACAACAACAAAAAAAAAAAACAAAAAACCCAAACCCAAAAAAACCCCAACAACCAACCAACAAAAAAAAATAACAACAAAAAACCCCCACCAAAACCAAGCAAACAAAACCAAACAAAAAAACAAACCAGGAAAAAAAAAAACAAACTCAGGAAAACCAAACCAACCTAACAAAAATTTCCAAACTTCAGACCCCATCGGCCATTTCTTTCGAAAAGTAAAAGGTAACGAAAAACCTGTAATTTTTTAATAAGTTAAAATGTGGCTATTAATACGATGGCACCAATACCGACTTTGCATTTTAAACCAGGTGCTATAGAGCACAGAGCGAAGGGGGAAACGGCTCAATAACACCGATTTCGTTTGCATCCAACGAGCCGGTTATTCAGCATCTTTCCGTCCCTCCTCGAGCTTTTCAAACTGCGGGCAGCGGGGAGCCCAAAATCCAACATCAGGACCGTCCCGGCCGGGCAGAGACAGGTCCCCAGCTCCACCTCACGCTTCCCATCCCGACACCCGCGGGAGCGAGCGGCAGAGCCCCGCTGCTGCCGGGTTAGACTGCCCAAGCCCGCTCAAATTTGCCGAGGTGACGGCCCCCGTGCTGGCGGTGGATTGGTGCCCAAGCCCTGTGTCCGTGTCCCGTCACACACCTGCAGGTGAGGGGAGCGCAGCTCCTGCCCACCCAGGCGCCGCGCTGGGGTTCGCTGACGGCGCTGCCGTTCCGCCTGCGGGGCCGGCTGAGAGCTCCCCCTGCACCTCGGCGGCGCCCGGCGGCATAAAAACCCGGGAGCCGTCACCCAGGGCCACTCTCTGCCATGAAGCTCACCTGGGACATCAACGACCCCAAGCTGCCGCAGGTAACGGGGTGGGCGGGAAGGTACTGGGCAAAGCCTCCCTCCAGCTCTAACGCGGAGTTCGGGAACAGCGGAACAAACTTCGCTCTAAGCGAAGCTGTGGTTTTCGTCTGCTTTGTTTCTCTTGCACCTTTTCTCTTGTTTTGTTTTGTTTTGTTCTGCAGTCTTTATAAAGTGACTTGCAATAAAAGTATGGATTTGATACGCAGCTTTGGCTAGCTGGATATGAACTCCTAAAACAACCTGTGGCTCCACTTGGCCAGTTTCCTCCTCACTCATCCCCCTCTTCCTTGTTCAAGGAATGTTGAATAAAAGTTTGAATTGACTGTGATCCAAGTTATCTAATTATTTCTTTAGTTCATTGATGCAACACTTTAATGCCAATGAGCACTTCACTTTTGTCTAGTTGTGAGTTTCAAATGTGTTTTTTAATTTGCACCTTTTTTCAGCTTAGAGATTATTTAAGTTTATAGAGCCTATGCTGTTATAGAATGTCTTAATGCTGTAAATGCTGGTAGTTTACTTTTGTTTGCTGGGATTGCTCTCACACATATGTTACATATGTTACATATGTTAAATATGTATTGTATTATAAATATTTGCAGTTTAAAATCTTAGTTCTTCTTTCATAGTTCTGGTAATTACATTTTAGTAAGGAAATCCAGAAAGCCAGCAAAATCCCAAATTGAAATGTTCTTTGTTTGCACCACTATACATATATTGGAAGTACACTTGCAATGACAAATCTTTTAATCTCTGTTTTTTGGGGAAAGCCTTATTCAAATCATTAGTTGCACTTTAAGAAGCCATTCCATAGCTAAAAGCTTCTAGTTTCCTGCCTGCTGAGGCATGGTCCCACAACAAGGAGAACTTACTAGCACTCATGATGAGGGTGGCTTGTGTTCTGTCTGGGCACACTGGTGGCAGACTAGTCAGTAAATTTTGGGAGTAAGGCTGATGTCTTATAGGTGGGTAACTCTGCTGCAAAAGGCATATGTGTCAACAGACCGTGCTGTAATGGATCATGATGCAAAAGAAGAAAGGATCCTGACTTTCTTTTGAGATATGGAATCTCAGACTACCCTAGCCCTTCTAGAGAGCTCTTCTGAAGAAGCTATTCTTTCACTATTTCCTTTTCTGCTGCTTAGGTGCTCATAGAAAAAGCAATTTTTTTCCCCATGTTATGTGTTTCACAACAAGGCAAAAATATCAGGTAGTCATATACTAATGATGTTCTCTTGCTCTCCCCCTTGCTGCCTTGCCCTGCCGCAGGAGCCCAAGCACTTCGACGCCTTCCAGGAATGGCCCGATGGCTACGTGCGGCTCATCTACTCGAGCGAGGAGAAGAACGCGCAGCGGCACCTCAGCGGCTGGGCCATGCGCAACACCAACAACCACAACTGCCACATCCTCAAGAAGTCCTGCCTGGGGGTGGTGGTGTGTGCCCGGAGCTGCGCTCTGCCCGGCGGGGCCAGGCTGCAGCTCCGCCCCGCCATATGCGACAAGGCTCGGCAGAAGCAGCAAAGTGAGAGGCGCCCGGAGAGAGCGGCCGCGCCCTAGGGACCGCATTTCTTTCACCTGGGCTTGGTTGCTAAACTGGAGTCACTCTTACTTGCGAGCAGATCAAGGCATAATTACAATGACTGATTAATCCCAAATTTCATCAATGTCTCTTTGCAAATACTTAAGGGGATATGGATTTAAATCCTTTAAATTATTAGTGTTTATATCTAGCGGGCAGTTCTAGTTCATATCACTTAGCTGTGCTTGGTAGTCTCTGTTGCATTTCCTTGAACAATACATTCTAATCTGAATTTTGGAGAAGTCTGGTCCTGTTGCTGTTGAGCTGTTTACTCCCAGGCAGCGTGCCTGTCCTTGACCAGGCTCTTCAGCAGTTTCTGTCTGTTCACAGAGAAAGCCTGTCCCAACTGTAACTCTGCCCTCGAGCTGATTCCTTGCCGAGGACACAGTGGCTATCCGGTCACCAACTTCTGGAGGCTTGATGGCAAAGCCATATTTTTCCAGGTAAAATGCAGCTGTATGTTTTTGTGCATATAAATGACAATATAAATGACACCTGTATGTAAAATAATACCTGTAAAGAGAGAGATTTCTTCCTCCTCCTCCTTTTTTCTTTTTTATGTAACACAAACCATGATAAGCACCATGGAGATCTAGTCCATGACTGAATTGCTCTTTAGTATGAACATGCTAAGAACAAATAAAACAATAACACTTGGCTGTCTCTTTAAAAGCAGTACTTCAGGGTTGGCAGTATTCAATTTTAACTACAATGTCATTGATGGCTAAAATTTTCCTGTTTACAGAACACAAATATGAACAAAAAGGTTGTCTTGCACCCTGGTGCATATGACAACTGAATCCCTTCAACGTTTATTTCCAAATATTTATTTCCTACTAAAATAAATGGAGGGGGAAAAAAAAGCCTTACTTAATTTACATGAGTTGAAACATGAAAATTCTACTTCATGTCAAACTTGACTTTAAATTTGGAAGGATTTAAAATCTTGACAGAAAAAAAAGAAGAATCTTAGCTAAAATTTGAAATTTCATTTTGATTTTTCTTTTTTTTTTTAGCAACATTGGAACAAGAAGTAAACAAAAACTTTCTCTTCTATGAGATTAAATTTTCTCCTCAATAATTTTTTTTCCCTGACTCACACGGCAGTAATTTCTGTTCTCCAGTCAGTAAATGGAAGAAAACTGGCTGTATTCCTAGATTCCCTCCTATATTATTCATACTCAAATGTTCTCTTACAGACTGGAAGACTTTTACTATAAAAAAAGTTGAGAAATCCTTACTCAGAAGATGTGTGCTTGAGAAAAGGATGGTGTTTTAAAAGCAATTTTTAGCTTCCTACTTTGTATTCAGGACTGTATGTAGATCTGTTCAGAAATATTAGTAAGGACACGTAGTATACATGACTTCATCACATACCAGTCTAACTTTGGTTATGTAGATCTGCATACTCACAGGTGTTTTAGCAGCAGAGCATCTTTGGATGGTTTTCTAGGATACAATTTTTAGTCCTAGTCAAGAAGGCTTTAAGAGAATATTTGTCATCTTGTGGCATTAAACCTCTTTAAAGCCTATTTATATATGATATGTACTTACAAAGCAGAATTGAGATACTGGACTGCAGAGAACCAACCAAACTAATTTTATTTTTCTTCCTCTTGGTTCTGATTATCTATTCCTGAATGTCCAAACTTTGGTTACGCTTTTGCTCCTTCATCAGTTCTGCAGTCCTCACTGACTTCTCCCCAACTTTTTCCTCCTATTTACATACAAACCATTATTTATTCTATTTATTTCTTTTTACAGTCAATCTGTCCTTGTTGTTTAGTTTCTCCTTCCTGTTTTCTTGTGCCAAGCCACAGACCATGCTGTGACTAGCCCTCGTACGACTTAGAGCATTTTCTCTCCTCTTACCCTCTTCCAGTGCACATCTAATTCCTTGTTAATCCTAATTTAGGCTAAAGGAGTCCACGACCACCCCCGGCCAGAGAGTAAACTGGAGGCTGAGGCAAGACGAAGTGCAATTAAGAAGCAAATGTCCTCTTATCACCACTCCCAGAAAAAGAGATCTCTAAATTCAGAGGTAAGTCAAAGTCATTAGTCAAATAAAAAGGTGACATAAACAAGTTTTTCTTTTGTCAATTAGAAAGGTGTGATAAGCATGTATTGGGATCCCAGGGCAAAACAAAGCTTTACAGCCTGCTACATCTGTTAATTTGGGGCTGAAACTAGCACAGGTATTGAGAGATATGTGTGTGGGCAGCATTGATTCCTGCATCTTAAAGATCTACTTCTCCTTGCCAGGCAGGAAGGTACCATGACAGCAGTGGTTACACCAACAACCTACAGAATTTTCACTGCATGGATGGCCCAGAAAGAGTCGGTATCTTCACAGACACCAATTTTTCGATTCCATCCCAGTCTTACCCCTCGCTGCAGAATGCAGACCTCTACAAGGCACCTTACGACTCAGCCAGCTTCCAAGAGGACCAGCTATCACCATACCCTAAATGCCCAAATCCAAGGATCTACATGCCCAGGCCATGCAGTTACGAGTTTGGAGTTCCTGCTTTTATAAGCTCGAGTCCTTACCCAACATTTTACAAAGATCTGACCGGTCCTGCCACTGATGCAGACCCCCTCAGTCTAAACGGATCTCACTACGGCGCTGTGGCTGCCCACGACAAGAGCTTCGAAACCCCCGGCAGACATTATGGGCTGAAAGCAGCGTGGGGGAAAACGGGCAGCGGAGACCGGAGTGACTACGGGCAGATGCCAAGCAGTGCCCCCCACCCTTACTACGGTGGGGACTATCCCTGCAGGTACAGCCCCAGCCCCGCTCCCATGGCCCCGCCGCTGCAGACCGTCATCACCACCACCACCAAGGTGTCCTACCAGGCCTACAAGCCACCCGCGCTGAAACACAGCGACAACCTCTGCGACGTGAAAAACCTCCAGAGCTACACCCACGTGGCAGAAAATGTCTCGGGTGCCATCTATTCGGGGATGAAGATTCAGGAAGATTTTGGGATGATAAAGTCAGCGTTGCTCTACCAGCACGACTCCATCCCCACAAAGTCCAAAGCAGCAGAGGGCGTGGAGGGCTATAGGTATGGGCTCCCTCTGGGGAACAGCTCTGCTGAGCATGAAGGCCAGGCCCTACGGTTTGAGAGTGCTGAGTATTGACTACAGGGTGCCTAAATGGCAAATACCTGCAGGTGGGAGAAGAGGTTATTGTGCTGACCACGTGGGCATTCAGCCAAGTGGTCTGGGATTTGAGGAGAGGTAAGGAAGCTTTTTCCCAAAAGCATCTTTCTTGAGCTGTGTGCTCAGCAAATTCTATTTTGCATCTAATTACAAAGAAGCCCCACAAAATCTCTAAAATGGCAAAAGGAACTGAGCCCAAAAGACACCTGGGAGAAGGTAATATGGAGGCACAGCTCCTCTGGAAGTCAACAGCCTCCTCTGACAGTAAGTGCAATCCACTTATAGCTACAACTCCTGCCAGGTGCCTCAAGCTTTGAGAGAAAATGCTCCATCTGTAAGAAAGAAAAGGCTAATCAGGTAATGGAAAAAAAGATGAAGGAAGGTAGCAATAGATTATAGTCAACTGTAGGAAATGGCAGGCAAAGAAAGAAATGTGAAAACAAGACAATTTGCAGAATAATTCACCTGAATGGTCCATTCACCTGCCATGATCCTTTTGATGAGTGGAAAGATCAGCTAAGTTTCTCTGAAATGAGAAATGAAAAACCTAAAATCTAAGAAATGAAACATGCTAAATTCATGTTGCTTTTTGATCCCCTTTGTCAACAGTAGAGACTACCCATCCTTTCTGTGTAAGAAGGACAGCCCAGCACAGCCACACCAGGAACTGATGCCCTGTAACACTCAGCCTGGAGACAGGAAGGCTCTGATCCCCACCAAGCCTGCATCACATGGGTGTCAGGGTTATGTGGTCCTACAAACCATTTGCAGTGAAACTGGTTTTTGCTTAAAGGGACCTGGCAAGCTGGTCAGACCAATGCTGCATGGGTGTTGGTGCAGAATTCTCTTAACCTATGAACACATCTCATCCTGTCTAAGAATGCAATATCCCAGCTGCTTAGCACTACAGGTCAGTGTTGAATGCACCTTTCCTGGCTGCCTCTCTGCACTCCATCTCCATCAGGTCTTTCTCCCTCTCCCTAGGGACTTCTAGTCATTTTTTCTCTCTGCAATCATGGCTCTCCACGACAGCACTACTTTGGAAATTAAACAGCCAGTCAACAGAGAGGTTACAAAACAAAATCTCCAAACTAAACAGAGCTAAACAAAGAAAATACAAGGAAATGCATTCCCAAGTTCATCCCTAAACTAATTCTTCATTAGTCTGGAAAGAAGAAAAAACAGAGAAGTGCTGGTTTAAAACTAAAGATATTTTGAAAGCTGCCTAATACTGGGCAATAGAACCCTCACCCAAAATGTGTGTACCAAGCAAGGGAGCTAACTAGACACAGGGGATTGGTCAGGGTTAAATAAATTCTTTTGGTATCACTAAGTTATCAAGTATCTTTAACTTTTTGAACACTTTTTTTTTTTTACATCTGTCTTACGTATATTTTTGCTATGTTTTGAGTAGCAGCATACTACTGTAGTCTTTCAACAAATGTGAAATCAGTTAAAAGCAAGGCACCATGTCAAGTAATGTGAGCAGCTGGCTAGTTAGAATTATAAGGTTCTGTGCATTGAAGCCATCATTAAAGTGGTAACCAAATTTTATTTTCAAAGCACAGCACACAATTATCTAAGGTTTAAAAACAGCTATTTCTAATGTACTATATTTTCTTTCTTTTTATGTCTTTATGGGAAACAATGTGTTCTGAGATGGGAAATTGAGCCCCATAGGAATTTAGTTACTAGCATCCTATTTCAGCAGTGGATTGTTCAGCATTTTAAAAATTCAAGCCAGGCAAAGATGGAATTCACAAAAAGACTAAATAAGTTATCTGCAGCAAGCTTACCTTGTCTTTTAGCTTTAGCATATTTGCTGTAGATATCCCTTGGCTTTTATTAAATTCTTATGGCAATTCTTCTACCAAGTGTTTTAAATTACTGTTAGGAACAGATTCAGGTGATTAAAATCGATTTGATAATTAGCCCACACACTAGCCCTTAAAATTAAAGAGGAAAAAAAAATAAGTGGTTTGTGAGTTATTACCCAGACAGACTGATGCAAAATTTTAGATTTTGGGAATACATAACACTATGCATGTTTACAGAACTGGGGTTTCTTATCTGTATGCCAAATCATATTGAGGCATTCAACATGTAGAATAAAAATCAAGGCTTACAGTCTTATAAGTTTAAAGGGAAAAATGGTATAAGAGGGGAATATGGCCAAACAAAATGATTAAAATGCTAGAAAGATGCACTGCAGATGGGTAAACCAAGGAAAATATTCAAGCTGTAAATTGCTCTACTTTACAAAGATTTTAGATGAGTTAGCCAACCACAATTCAAGCACAAGTTATTAAAATACTACACACTATTAAAACAGACAAGCTGTGGAGGTTGCATGCTGTTTATATTACTGGTACAAAACTTGTCATTTTAGTTATATATTTAAATCATTATGCTATCCATTTAAACATAGCCTTTAAAGCAGAACTTAGTACACCAGTAAAGGAAATGCAGCCAATTGTGTAAAGATGTTACTTTTAGGGTGTGGATTTATTTATAACAAACATGACAGCTGTTTAAGCACAGTGAAAAGCTATTGTGGCGATTATCTTGCTGCATCATATGTAGCAGTACAACAAATAAAACCACTCTAAAGGTTATTGCAGTCTTTCTTCACCTTGCTTCCTTTCATGTACAAGTGTCTGGGATGAAATTAGCTGTATGTTACCTTTTACAGATAAAAGATCAGATGGAAAAAGTCTAGAGCTGTAGACTGTTTCTCTTCAACATACATAAATATAAAGGCAATAGGAGCTTCTGCAATAACAAAATAAAAAAAAGCTGAAATTGAAAGCCCCATTGTAGGTTTATACAGCTGCAAGATTGACTCTAAAAGCATGTTCCTCAAGCAAAACAGCATCCTGAAGCAAGATGGTCCCTGAGTAAGCACCTTCTCTTCCATTAATCATCCCTTTCAAGTCTGGTTTCTGGTCCTGCATTGAGCACCTGAGAGAAGCCCTTCACCAGCCTGTCTCCTGTACTGTTACAGACATCTCCATCTAACAAACTCCAGTTGTTATGGCAAAATCACAGAGGGAGCTGAGGAGAATGTGCTTTCAAACCTCAGCCTCCTGTGGCTCTGGCTTCACATGGGTTAGAAGGGCCCTACTGAGGCAAAGCACTGTCTGTCCCTGTGCTGAGGATGCCCTTTGTACCAAAACAGCAGCCTCAAAAAGGCAAAGGTTAGAAGCCCAGGTGTTTAATGGATGCCTCCCAGAGACAAGAGGCCCCCTGACAACGTTTTTCAACCCTGTGCCCACCAAATGCAGCCATGTGTCACCCCCTCAATGGAGGCAAATACACGTGGGCATCACTTCATGGCCACATCACCTCGTGGGGGGCAGACAGAGCCGGGCACACTGTCCTGCTCCACAGCCATGTGTGTCCTGCTAAAGACCTCCTGTGAGAGTCCAAGCAATTTGCTTAGCTCTTCCTCCTCTTCTGGAACCAGGTTATCTCTGGGTTTTTCAAACGTGCTAAATGCTTTAAACAAGGCATGCAGGAGCTTGGCTGTTTTGGCCTTATTGAATCTGAAGTAGCTCATCTCTTCATTTGGGGGTACAAACTATCACCTTAAAGACAGAGACAAGCTTTTCTCTGTGTTCCATCAGTGGAAATGACCAGTGTAACAGAGTATAATATGATTTGAGACTTCTTCATTCCTGAGGATTTTCTGGGATTTCTTCTGAATTCCTGAGGGTTTTTTTAGTGTCTTTTTTTGGGGAAGCTACCTAATATAACTGAGACAGCTTTCACAAAAATGGATTGTGTTTCCTGAGAGAAATCATTTAGCAGGATGCACAATGTAGCTCTAGGGGTGCATTTAGGAAAGTTCATGTCATTCCCACCTTTATTGGCAGAAGTCACATGCAGACAAAACGGAGAGAACTGAGGCATTTAGTACTGGAGTGGTTCCACCCAACACACAGTGAAAAGTTAGTCCAGGCCTGTTACAATCCCTCTGCCTGAGAAACAGTGAGACTGGTGTACAGTGGTTATCTATGCTTGGATTACTGCCTTTGGTGTTCTAGTTGCCTAAAGTTAAGTATCTGCCTGACACTCACAAGCAAAGGGAGGGTGAACAAGGTACTGTTTATGTAGTGCTACACCTGGGATTGTACAAAATGGGGAGTGCATTTCAACTCAGCACCTCTCTAGGCTTGCAAGGGTCCACATGAGACACGAAGGTCAGTGGGATGACACAGGTGCAAGTAAGTAACACAGAGAAACATCGCCAGTTTGGCTCAACCTCATTCAAACAAACAGAAAAAAGAAGTTTACACAATCCCTATAAGCTTCAACATGCATGCTGGCACTTGTGATGGTGTTTGGGAGAAGGCAGTTTTAGGTATTTTGGCTGGCACTTGAGCATAGCATCAACACCTTTAAGGACCACAACCAAAGGAAGTTCTTTCAACAGAAAATTACCAGTGGGTCATCTTGTGCTGTTTTGTAAAATAAGCAGGGAAGCAGGTGCATGAGGAAGTTCTCAGAGGTGCTTTAGCAGGGCTCACAAACATCCTGGGTTTCTTTGTTCCATCCTGTTGCCTTTCCTTCAGTTTGCTGGTTCATAGCAAGAGCACAGGACAGCCTCTCTCTCCTGTCTTTATGACAAAATGAAGTGTTAAGTGACTGGCTTGTAGTGCTTGTATTGCAACTCCACACCATGTTGCAGTCTGGCTCAAACACTGGCAAGTCCTGTCTACCATCTACAGCCTTTCTGTCTTCATGTGTATGAAATGTTGGGGACCATTACAAAAAGTACCAACAACTGACAGACATGAGGGCCTGGTAACAGAATTTAGGCTTAAATGTTTCTTTTGTGCAAAACTAATACAGAAATTATTTAAACATCAACCCGTTCTTGTGCCAGATCTCTGATAAGTGACTGCAATTAGGCTGGAAATGCCCCATGAGCAACCAAGAGCATTTTCATCTTGTTCAGGAACATGGCCAGTGGGACTGAGAGCACCCTCAGCATGGCTGATGATGACACTGAGCTGTGTGGTGCAGTCAGCACGCTGGAGGGAAGGGATGGCATCCAGAGGGACATGGATAGGCTGGGGAGATGGGACTGTGTGAACCTCATGGAGTTCAACAAGGCCAAGTTGCAAGGCCTTGCATGTGGGTCAGGGCAATCCCAAACACAAATACAAGCTGGGGGAGAATGGATTGAGAGCAGCCCTGAGGAGAAGGACCTGGGGGTGTTGGTTGCTCACCATGACCCAGCGGTGTGTGCCTGCAGCCCAGAAAGCCAAGTGTATCCTGGGCTGCATCCAAAGCAGTGTGGCCAGCAGGCTGGGAGAGGTGATTCTGCCCCTCTGCTCTGGTGAGAGCCCCCTGCAGTGCTGCATTCAGCTCTGGGCCCCCAGCAGGAGAAGGACAGGGACCTGCTGGAGCAAGGCCAGAGGAGGAATACAGAGATGCTGAGAGGGCTGGAGCACCTCTCCTATGCAGACAGGCTGAGAGAGCTGGGGTTGTTCAGCTTGGAGTAAAAAGGGCTCTGGGCTGATCTTGCACCGTCCTTCCAGTACATAATGGGGGCCTGCAAGAGAGCAGGAGAAGGACTTTTTACAGGGGCATGTAGGGATAGGACAAGGGGGAATGGCTTTATACTGAGACAAGGTGAGTCTAGATTAGATATTAGGCAGAAATTCATTACTGTGAGGGCAGTGAGGCACTGGAGCACGTTGCCTGGAAAAGCTGTGGATGCCCTGGAAGTGTTCAAGGCTATCTTGGATCAGGCTCTGAGACATCTGGTATAGAGGAAAGTGCCCCTGACCATGGCAAGGAGGTTGGAACTAGATGATTTTTATGGTTTCTTCAGCCCAGACTATTCTATGATCTTATGAAACTGAGTGGCAGTACCAAAGGAAGAGGAGGAAGCCCATCACTGGGAAAAGACAGTCATGAGACATGGCTAAACTGTAGAGAGAGGAAAGGACACAAGGGCAGGGAGTGGACATCACAGGGCAACTGCTGTATTATTTCCCCTGACAGTGGAGAGGTGTCTTCTCATATGAAAGGTAGGGATGCATCCATGTACTAGTGATCAAACATACTCTTAATGGTTAATGCATGGCTAAATTCTTTGCTACATACAGTCAACTCCTGCTGAATCTCTGCCTGAATTCTGCCATGTGGGTTATGGTACTTTCTTCCTTCTCATGTCCAAGGCTCACTTTTGAACTTTATTTTACCTGGCAGTCACCTCTGATGTTTTATTTCAGTAAAGGAAACAGGCATATTTTGTTTCAGAAAATATAATGTTGTTTGCTTGTACTTCCATTTCAACAAGCTATGTGCAAGTGGTCAAATCCTTTGGATTCCAGAAAACCAATTCCCATAGCCCCACGTTCCACCTAGTTGACTTGAGGTAGAATCAATTAATCTGTCAACAGTTCTTAAACCATCACAAAGTTAATCACCACACCAATTAATGAGGAACAGGGAGGGGAGAGAAAAAAAAAGGTAAAACAAAGACAGCTTCCCATTTTTGCTCAGCAAGCCCGAGCTGCCAGCTTGGCAAAGCAGATAGGAATCTGAATTTCTAAAACAATTTTACGCCTTTCCCTCCAAGGTGCTTCTAGTAGTTACTGTGCTGAAATGNACTGTGAGGGCAGTGAGGCACTGGAGCACGTTGCCTGGAAAAGCTGTGGATGCCCTGGAAGTGTTCAAGGCTATCTTGGATCAGGCTCTGAGACATCTGGTATAGAGGAAAGTGCCCCTGACCATGGCAAGGAGGTTGGAACTAGATGATTTTTATGGTTTCTTCAGCCCAGACTATTCTATGATCTTATGAAACTGAGTGGCAGTACCAAAGGAAGAGGAGGAAGCCCATCACTGGGAAAAGACAGTCATGAGACATGGCTAAACTGTAGAGAGAGGAAAGGACACAAGGGCAGGGAGTGGACATCACAGGGCAACTGCTGTATTATTTCCCCTGACAGTGGAGAGGTGTCTTCTCATATGAAAGGTAGGGATGCATCCATGTACTAGTGATCAAACATACTCTTAATGGTTAATGCATGGCTAAATTCTTTGCTACATACAGTCAACTCCTGCTGAATCTCTGCCTGAATTCTGCCATGTGGGTTATGGTACTTTCTTCCTTCTCATGTCCAAGGCTCACTTTTGAACTTTATTTTACCTGGCAGTCACCTCTGATGTTTTATTTCAGTAAAGGAAACAGGCATATTTTGTTTCAGAAAATATAATGTTGTTTGCTTGTACTTCCATTTCAACAAGCTATGTGCAAGTGGTCAAATCCTTTGGATTCCAGAAAACCAATTCCCATAGCCCCACGTTCCACCTAGTTGACTTGAGGTAGAATCAATTAATCTGTCAACAGTTCTTAAACCATCACAAAGTTAATCACCACACCAATTAATGAGGAACAGGGAGGGGAGAGAAAAAAAAAGGTAAAACAAAGACAGCTTCCCATTTTTGCTCAGCAAGCCCGAGCTGCCAGCTTGGCAAAGCAGATAGGAATCTGAATTTCTAAAACAATTTTACGCCTTTCCCTCCAAGGTGCTTCTAGTAGTTACTGTGCTGAAATGATCTCCTCCCTTTCTTGCCCCTCACTCTCAAAAACATTAAAAATAGGAAGTTCAAGCTAATGTTCAGAATTCAAGCTTAAAATGAGACTTCCCTGCCAGAAGAACCTCTGTATCAGATGCTAAATATGCCATTTTTATTAACCATGCCTTCTGTAGACACAGGAGAAATGCAAGATTACAAAGGACCAAGGAGAAAGTTCTTTTTTTTTTTTTGTAATAGAAATACATATATTTTAGAGTGCATAGAGCACTCAAAGTTTCTCCCTTGCATCAGTTTTAGCAACATGCATTGTAATACATTGCTTACAATAAATAATAATAATTTTTAAAAATGCAAGGGAGAAAAATTCCTCAGATTTCACTACAGCTGTGAATACTACAGGTGGGAATTTCTGTACAAATCCTAAGTACACTGCAACTTAGCTGGTAGCTTTATTTCATATGGCCATAGAATGGTTTGGATTGGAAGAGGACTTGAGGATCATCTAGTTCCAACCCCCTTGCCATGGGCAGGGACGTCTTCCACTAGACCAAGATGCTCAGAGTCCCATTCAACCTGGCTTGGAACAACTCCAGGGATGGAGCATCCATAGCTTCCCTTGGTAACTTGTTCCTGTGCCTCACCATCATCACATTAAAGATTTTTTTATTAATATCTAATCTAAATCTACTCTCTTTCAGTTTGAACCCGTTTCCCTTTGTCCATGCTCCTGTAAGTAGACTCTATCCATCTTTCCTGAAAGTTCTCTTTAGGTACTGGAAGGCTGCTCTAAGGTCTCCCTGGAGCCTTCTCCAGGTGGAACAGCTCCAGCTCTCTCCGCCTGTCTTCATGGCAGAGGTGCTGCAGCATCTGAGCATCATCGTGGGCCCTGCTCTGGGCTGGCTCCAATGGGTCCAGGTCCTTCCTGTGCTGGGGACCCCAAAGCTGGATGCAGCACTGCAGGTGGGCTCTCACCAGAGCACCAAATATATATTCAATATATAATTACTATTCCCAGTAATTATAATGACAGTCTAAAAACGATCTCGCGTATAATGGGGCTGAGCTCCCGTCGTCAGGCTGAGCTCCCGTTGCGCACCACTCCCTTTCCAACAGCGCGGTGTCCCCGCTCCCCACGGCGCTGTTTATCCACCGCCTGCCTCCCAGCTGCCCCGCTCCATCTGGGACTCCCTGGCANGGTCCGTCCCTGAAGAGCGCGGCTGCTGCCGGCCCGGCGTGCGGCGGGGGGCTCGGGTCGCTCTCGGGGTTACCTCGCGTGTGTGGGGAGCGGCCCCGCTGCAGTGCCGGGCTTTGGGCGGCGGCGCCTTGTGGGCGCGGAGCCTGCGGGGACAGGGACCCTGCCTGCCTTGGCTTCGGTAGGGCGGGTCCGGGCCTTGGCGGCCTGAGAGGTGCGCGGTTAACGAGAGGAGGTGAAGTGTTGCTGAGGAGAACCGCGGTGAAACTCGCAGGCCGGGCGGTGCCGAGTTTCGCAGCCGGAGTGAGCGGCGGTAGCGCTGCGCTCCCCATGGCGCTGTGAGCGTGGGTTAAGGAAGGTACCTGCGCACTCCTGGGAAGCGACTGAATGTCAGCAGGTGGAACTGAAATGGAAACAAGCATTTGTTCCCGTTCTCAAGACTGAGAGGGGATCTCATTAGTGCGTATAATTATCTCAAAGACAGGTGCCAAGAGCATGGTGCCAGAGTCTTCTCAGGGGTGCCCAGTGAAGGGTTGAGCAGCAATGGCCATAAGCTAAAACAGGAAGTCTCACCTCAACATGAGGAAGAAAACTTCTTCACACTGAGGGTGGCAGAGCACTGGAAGAGGCTGCCCAGAGAGGTCGTGGGATCTCCCTCTCTGGAGCCATTCAAAACCCACCTGGATGTGTTCCTGTGTCACCTGCTCTAGGTGACCCTGCCTTGACAGGGAGGTTGGATTAGATGATCTCCAGAGGTCGCTTCCAACCATAACGATTCTGTGTTTTACTGAAACTTACAGTGGTGCAGATGCTGAAAGATGAGTGGTTTGTGTTCCTTCTGGCCACTGCCCAAAACTGGAGACTTGAAATTCCAGCAGCACTGAAAATATTATCCTAAAACTTGCTGTACTGCATTGTGGGAAGAGATTTCATGGGAGTAGGAAGAGGTACTAGCCTTGCTGGCATGGTGGAAATGTTCTGAAAATTTGGTGTGAATCATTTTGATTTGAAACCATAGTTTGAAACAGAACAGGGTAAAATACTTAGAGCAAACTGGAGTTGATATGCCCCATCCTGAATGCCTGATACAAACTTGTGAAACGTTTTATTAGATTTTTAAAGGGACTTCTAAAAAAATTAATTTCAGGTGGTCCATTTCAAAGTACAAGTATTTATTGTCAATCTTAGTGACTTCTTAATTGCAGCTGAGCATCATGCTTTTAAATAACTGCTGGTCTTTGATTAGAGTAATGGATTTGAGGTTAATCTCAAGAACTGGATCCACCTCTCGTGGGACCTGATTACTGGCAGCTTTAGTAATTTACAGTCACTACCAAGAAGGCTCTTATAGCAAAATTTATTTGTTGTTTTGTGGTTGGATTTGGTTTTGGATTTGTTTTTTTCTTTTTACTTTTAAAATTTGCATCAGTATGCATTCTGTGCTATGCGGTACTGCCAGTTCTGATCATTGAGAACAGGACTGTGCCATGCAAACAGTTTTGGTGATTTCATCAGTTACTGTAAACAGGTTGGTAAAACTTGGTTGTGGGTGTTTTGCTTCTTTATGTGAGAGGTCTTTATTGGGTCATATATCCTAGTTTATATTTATTTGAGAGTAGTTTGTTTAGGATGCAAATGTAGAAATCTTGGTAAAGTGTAGTATTTGTATGCAAGAAATGCAGGTAATTTGTTGCTATTCATTCCATTTTGAAATGTAATTCAGACTTCTAATATAATGTAAAATTGCTGCTAGTGCTTAAAACACCAGAAATATGGTAAAAGTGATGATTTGTTTCAATTTTCTAGTACTTGTTCAGATTTGCTAAATTTACACAAATTATAGGTTCTGTGAAGCTATTGTATTTTGTCCTCTATTTGTCCCTGGCTTTAATCTTCCCTTAATCCTTTGTAAAGAGATTATGCACAGTATGTCATTAGGAGTATTGAACAAGCTGTTGTTTAGGCCAGGATTTCTCCTGTTTGTTTGGTAGCTGACTATTACGACAATTTTACATTTTAGAGCTTTGCATCACTGAGGAAATAATATCATATAAGCATTAGTGTAGAAAATGCCACCTCAGAGGCTTATGTTAACCAGAAAAGCTAGATTGGGCCCTTGATTTTCCTCAGGCTGGTACAAAAGAGAAAACTGAACTGCAGATTTGAAAAAGAAGATACAGATAGACCACTGAGGAAAAAATTGCACACCTGAGCTGGGTATGGGTGGTGTAAAGTACAAAGGATGCAGAAGTCTGTTGTAGAGAAATGTGAATCTCTGGAGTATTTATGTTCTAAATCATCATACTCTGTAATTCCAGTACATGTCAGTGTGGGGTAGGTGTGATGGTACACTGACACTGTTATCAGGATATGGTTTCACACCTTGTTTTGTGCATTTCCATAAAGTGGATTTGATACTTCCATTTGATTATTGAAGGAATGGGCTGACTTTTCTGTACTTTACTTGACTAGGTGTTTTCATACCCTAAAAATTTAAGTATACAGCAGAAAAGAAGTAAGGCAATAAAATATATTACAGAGCAGACAAAATGCATAATTGGGTCTGTGATGTGTTGTATTACACAGAACTTCTGGAGTGAAGGAACAATTTATATGAGGTTGTTTCGATTGCACATGCCAAAATATTAGAATTGGACAAAAGGAATAATTGTAAAGCATGTGATTAATATATACTCCAGATAAAATTACTTGGAAAGCTGGTGGGATTTAGGCACCAAAATTAGAGGATTTAAAGGTCAAAACCTGAGGTGTGTGTCTAGCTCTTCTTCTGTTCATTGCAAATATAAGTTTTCCTCATGTCGTTTTTGGTCTGCTTTGTTAGAGGGCAAAAGGTTGAGCATGAAATGCATGCAAATTCTCCAAATTTTTAATGTAACTCTAGGAGTTCAAGCTAGGGCCATTGGTAGCAGATATTGCTGAATCCCCTCAAAAAACCGTACCTTAAACAATGTACAATGATATTTGTTGAAACAGACAAACACAGGCACCCAAAACTCGGTACATTTCACTTCACATGATATGCTTATGTACACAAAATGCATACACAGTTTATCATTGCAGACACTTTAGATGTGATGCTGTGTTTTAAAATGGGAATACCCTCAGGTTTTGTGTTGGTTTGTTTTTTTTATATATATATATATATATATAGCTAACCGTTGACAACTTGCAAGATATGTATGCAGAATGTATCTTAACTTGGAATAAAGACACTTGATCATCTGCTTATTACTGGAGTCAACAAACAGCCATGTTGAAAAAAGGCATTATTGGTGGTATTAAAGACTAGAGTGCATGCAGGCATTTTGGGGAATAAGATAAAAAGCTGATCTGTGAGGAAAACAATTGGCTTACATATATGAAAGTCCAGTTTAAAATCTAGTCATAATTTGAGGTACCTACGTTACTTTTTGTAAATCTGGTTTTTAGTTTTGTTTCAGGATATGGTATTAATCAGAAATCTTATTTCACTGTAGCTGTGGCTTTAGGGGAGGGGAGGTGTAGATGGGTGTGGATAAAAACTTCATTATAATTTTCCCTAGCAAACTGATGGTTGCCTGATTTAAAGATTATAAATTGAGATGTCCACTAGGCCACTTGTTGCTGGCATCTCAACAGGTGATGTGATATTCTTTCCTCCTAACAGAAGCAACAGGGAGTAATAGTCTGTGTTACAACTTTTTTGAGGAAGCAGCATTTCCACTAAGAACAGCTTAGAAACACTGGCCTGTTGTCCAGGCAGATGTTTCCTTTAGACAGCAGGCTAGTCTGCTTGAGAATGTGTGTTTCACGCTCCTGGAGAGGCCAATTTTATTGCTGTTTTGCCAGGCCTGTAAATCTCAAGCCTGAGTCTTGTTATCAGCTGAATCAGTGTTTCTTAATATGCTTGGACAGACCAGACTGTAGCTAATTCTGGCATAAGGATAAGGACTAGAGAGTTGCATGCTGAGTTCTCCATCTCCTCTAAGGTGGACTGACAGTGTGTTCCTATTGATTCAAGTTTTACTTTGTGTTTTCAGACAGCAAGGTAGAGAATGCTGTTATTCAGTTAACATTCAGTGGTTTGTTTGTGTATTAGCATTTGGGTTACAGTGAGTAAATGGGACAGTGAGAGGTTGTCTGTTTTTCCTAGTCCTGCATAAATTAGTGGGTGACTCTTGTGAGTTTGTGTGAGTGTTTAACATCAGGCAACTGGCCTTCATCTGAAGCGTTGGTGACAGAGAGCCTTGTGTGTAATGGAAGCTGGGGGTCAGATTCAAATTTGGATCAGGATTCAAATTAGTGTTTTCATGGGTTCAGATATAATGATTCAACATTGTTTAATGTGGATTCTTTTTCAAATGACCATTCAGATTTAATCTTCCATACCAGTGCACGTAAGCTCTATGCTTTTCTCTGCAGGCCTTGTAAAACTGAAGAATAAACTTAACTCTTCAGCCATTACCATGCCTGAGAATTATGTGAACTTCAGAGCAAGATGTCCATGTACATTTATAAGAAATCAGTTTATAGGGGTGAAGAATGCAGCGGTTTTCTTTCTGATTCACCTCCCTTCCTCACTAATGTTTAAGCACAGAAAGCCTGCTTGCTTACCAATCCAAAACACAGTGGTCAGACCCTAAGTTTGCCGTGGCATCCTGTGCAAAATTTCTGTTCTTATGTTTTCCAAAACTTCAACTGTGCCTTTGTTGTATCAGGAAGCTGCTGCTGTCTGCAAGTTCAGAGTAAGGGCTTCCATCAGAATACACCAGCTTTAAAAACACTTCTCTGGTTCTAGGGAATTATGACAGTAACCTTGACTCTCTGCTTACTCTAACCCTATTTGTACAGTAGGCACCTTCTGTGGTTTGAAAGATTTAAAGGAACTAATTACATTTAAGTCTATTTAAAGAGCAGATACAGATCTGGAGGATGTTATTGTTTGATACAAATAGTAGAGTGTCTCTTTCCTAAAATATTGTATAACTACCTAGTCTTTTTTTTTTTTTTTAAGGATCTGTGTGAGAATGACCATGTTCTTCTGTCGACCATTCTTCATAACTGGATCTCAAAGTAGCTATAGGTTGGAAGACAGCAGTGAATATCTTGCTCAGTTATGAGAAACATTCACCAACATAAAACAGTCTGGAAGAAGATTTCTTTTAAGAAAATCAAAGAGCACAGATCCCTTTAAGAAAACAGAAGACATTTAGAATTTCGTTAGTGTTTGGCTGAGTCTTAAAAAAAATGAACCGTTACACAGTGATGAAACAGTTGGGTGATGGCACCTATGGGAGTGTGTTGATGGGGAAGAGCAATGAGTCAGGAGAACTTGTGGCAATCAAAAGGTATGTAGCATCTCAATTCAGGAAAGGTGCTTGCAAAATCTAAGATTTTCACTTATGACTTCATTGTTGTCTTCCATTTGTGTAGAATAGAAAAAAGTCCCTTTTTTAAAGGAAATTAGTGTAACAAATTTTTGTTTTTAATTAAGATGCTTAAGGAAGGTAATTGTGAGTCAGATTTCAGGTAAGTGATCAATAGAGACACATGAGTGTAAGTTACTGATTTATGTTGGCATGTAAAATTGCATACTGCTTTTGTTGAGTTTGAACATGGCTTCCTTCTAAAAATATCGTTAGGCCAGCACCAGAGGAGAAGCAAAAGGGAATGTGATTAATTAGGGAATTTATTTGTATGAATTGTAGGAATAGCAATCTCCACAGGTAGATTTGAAATTCCATCCCAGCCCCCCGAATCTCTGTAAGTACTGCATTAAGTTTCATGTGTTGCTACAGTGATAAATAACAGTAACAGTCTGGTCAGGTAAATAAAGGCTGTCTCCTTGGCTCTAATGAAGTTGTGTTCTGTGTACTCAAGAGCATTGTTATAGTTGCTTTAAAAGATGATTACAAAACAAGAAAAATTCTACTCAGGGAGTGGGGAATTTCCCCTTGTATTCCTAGAGAATTGCAAGCAAGATATAAAGTGTAAGTTGAAATACCAGAAATTGTATCTTGCTGATACTTTTTTCTCTTATTTATGGATTTACTGCAGTAAGATAATTGTAGTATAATTGATTGATTTTTTTTTTTCTTTAAAGGTTTCTGAGAACTTCAGGTTTCTCCATATCTTGCCAGTACTGTTACTGAGGTTAATATTAATCTAAGCTAAAGAAAGAATCTCCAATTGGTTATTTTAATTGTTTTTAGCAAAAGGAACAACATTTTGTGGGAAATGTTTTCATTCTGGTGATTTCAGGATTTGGAATTCTTTTGTGAGATTTTTTTAAGTTTGCAACTTGAGAGGGGACAGTTTTGCTTGAAGATACTTTTATTTTAAATGAAAGTCTTGGGTTTAAATCTCTTCACTTTAGGTGCTAGAACTTTACAGAAACACAGCAATGACATTCACAACTTCATCTCAAGATTTGAGCAACACCAAATATCCACATTTGGATTTATGTGGGACTTACAAATAAATGTATTACACTGTTACGTATAACAGTTAGTTTAGAGGCCATGATGTTGCTTGAAAAAACCAAAACTTTTTTTTTTTTTAAATTAATATTTTGGAACAGATTTTTAAAATTAATGATCAAGTCAGATGCTATAATAGTAATCAG